>JAQJVL010000071.1:2875266-3057245 GCA_035578905.1 Stictocephala bisonia | reverse complement strand
ACTTACCTTTTGAAATCTTGAGTTAGCATATTTTTTTTTGGACAGCCTGTTCGGTCTTGACCTAAAATAATTCAACTTAACATTAAAATCTTACCTCAACCTTATTCCTGCTTTAATTCTAACGGTTTTGTTGACTCATCTGTTCGGTCTTAACCTAAAATAATTCAACTTAACATTAAAATCTTACCTCAACCTTATTCCTGCTTTAATTCTAACGGTTTTGTTGACTCATCTGTTCGGTCTTAACCTAAAATAATTCAACTTAACATTAAAATCTTACCTCAACCTTATTCCTGCTTTAATTCTAACGGTTTTGTTGACTCATCTGTTCGGTCTTAACCTAAAATAATTCAACTTAACATTAAAATCTTACCTCAACCTTATTCCTGCTTTAATTCTAACGGTTTTGTTGACTCATCTGTTCGGTCTTAACCTAAAATAATTCAACTTAACATTAAAATCTTACCTCAACCTTATTCCTGCTTTAATTCTAACGGTTTTGTTGACTCATCTGTTCGGTCTTAACCTAAAATAATTCAATTTAACATTAAAATCTTACCTCAACCTTATTCCTGCTTTAATTCTAACGGTTTTGTTGACTCATCTGTTCGGTCTTAACCTAAAATAATTCAACTTAACATTAAAATCTTACCTCAACCTTATTCCTGCTTTAATTCTAACGGTTTTGTTGACTCATCTGTTCGGTCTTAACCTAAAATAATTCAACTTAACATTAAAATCTTACCTCAACCTTATTCCTGCTTTAATTCTAACGGTTTTGTTGACTCATCTGTTCGGTCTTAACCTAAAATAATTAAACTTAACATTAAAATCTTACCTCAACCTTATTCTTGCTTTAATTAAAAAAATTTTTAATTGATTTTAAATGTAATTTTAGTTTAAATTTTGACAGACTGTATTTTTTACTAGATTGAGATAGAAACTTCTAGTTTGTGGCATTGTTCTTATTGTATAAAGACCTTTAAACTGAGGTGTCATCGATGGGGGTTTGCATTTGAAATTTTGGATATGCCCCCCAAACCCTCCATTTTGGGTTGAGGAGTTAAGTTCTCATTTAGCGCAAACATCATCATTAGTCATTACATAACTATCCCCCAAAGGATATTGGTTTGTTTCATTCTGTTCATAAGTTACAAGGGGGGGGGGGACTTTTGGGACACCTTGTATATGACATAAACCATTAAAAATTAACTAGAATAAAATATTATATAATCAACAAACATATAAATTAAATTAGAGCAACAGTAACATAAAAAGCAATAACAAATGTACAACAATATGAAAATAATTATAAAACGCTATGTTTCTCGTTTTAGCAATAATTTACATTTCTTTTTGAAAATGCCAGCCTTATCATGGATTATATCAATATTCTCTCCACCAGGAAGCATTAGGTTGTAATCTCTCATCATCCAAAGAAGAGGCGAGGAAGCATGTGCAACAGTACAAACGTGTAGCAAGTCATATAGAAGCCTATTTCTGCTGTTTTTGATTGCCAATTATCTTAAAAATGGTTACATATTTTACAAATATATAAAAATTTGGTAGGTGAAGGGAACTGTGCCTTGATTGGGCATATCTCTCCAGTGAAAGTCTTAAAATATTTACTTTACTCGAAAAGTGAATCTTAAAAATGGAACACATTACAAGATGACTTCATACAGCCATTCTTTCACCTACTTGTACTGGTCCTCAACCATAGCTGCCGGATCTAACTGTTCGATGGCCTCCTTGAAGTAATCCTCAAGTGACATGAGGAAGTTGCGCTCTGGTGCTCTGCAAGCCTCCAGATTGTCTGGCATGAAGTTCCATAGTTTGGTCAACTCAGGTCTATAGGAATGAAAAAATTATCACTCATTAGAATTAAGAATATTACCAAATTTATATTACAATAATCTAAGACTGTGTGTATATATATATATATATATATATATATATATATATATATATATATATATATATATATATATATATATTTCACAACGAAAAACATATAGTTCTATTCTAAACCAACTCTAAACCAGGCAATCAACTGAGATTAATTCATGTTCAATGAAACCTTACTATTTTTACTCTAAATTGTTCATTTAAATTGCTTGAACGGTTCATAAGTTCATTAATTTTTCACCCAGTTTAGATGGTAGATGATGGTGACTAGACATTTTAGATACTGGCGGAAAGCTGTAAAATGAAGGGTAATTATAGGCTACATTTATATTTATTCCTGCCTATATATCAATGCAGCCTATAATTATGCTTAAATTTACTGCTTAGTGTCAGACACAGATTGTAGTAATAGACTCAGGTCATATTTCTTATGAAGAGAAATTGTAATAGAGTTATGTCCTCATTTAGACGGTGCTCTTTTCTAAACCAGACTTAATTGCTTATAGAAAGATGTAATTGTTAGTTATTAAATAAGTGTTTTGCATCCTGCAGTATGAGTGCAAAAAATGTAAACAAATTTCAAAAAATGCTCTTTCAACCCCTTGTACTGATTTTAATATAGTTAATGCTTTCCAGTGTCATTTACTTATGTGGAATCTATACTAAGTTACTATCATAGAAAATTGAAATGTCACACTAATAAATAAATAATAATGATAATAAATAGGGGTGGACGAGAGGAGATTTTTAAGCTCGGGAGGGAAACGGGAGGGAAATTAATTTCCTCCCACATTTCGAGAGGGAAACGGGAGGGAAATCAATTTCCTTCCAAATTTCGGGAAATTTTCGGGCGAGAATTTTCCCCAGCTGTAGCAAACATTAATTTCATAGATAAAACAAATAAAACCCAAAGCTTTTTGTTATAATAATTTATAGGTATATTATATAGGTAGAAATAAAACCATTAATGTCTAGACATATTTATTTACACTTCTTCTTTTAAAATTATCTTTAGCATTATTTGCCTGTTATGTACATAACAAAAAATAAATATCAAACAGGACTAAAATTAAAAAAAAACCAGATCACATACTTAAGTAACAAAACAATGTTATCTGAAATAATTGCTAATAAATATTTGGAGCTAGCTAACTAAACTAGATATTAGAGTACATGATAAATGGGAACTAAAATATAAAATAATCAATCATTTAATAATTATTTAAAAAAAAAATCATAAACTATAGGGTTATCTTAGTTTTTATGAACTGAGTTATCTACATAAAAGAGAATAAATAATTCAACTAAATAATAACAGATCACATGGTAAATAAACTAAACAATCTTATCTAAAATAATATTTATTGAATACTTTAAGAAAATTTTAACAAGTAAAATAAAATAAGAATTACTGTAAAAAAATTGTTTGAGTCACAATAAACACCGAATAAAATTACGAATAGGCCTTTAATTATTAATTACTTACACTACATTGTAATTATGAACTTAAAAAAAAAAAAACACACACACATATAACAAAATTTTAATTAGAAAAATAAAATTGGGAAATAAAATTTGTCTAACTTTATAATAACTGTTAAAATCAAACTACTTTGAAAATAAAAATGTAATAAGGCCTATCTTGGAACCTAACAACACACAATTACAAGATAAAAGTTACAAATAATCTACGACATAAAAATAATTAGTAATAAAAATTGAAATTATTTCTTAAATGAATAATTTTCAGTCTAGGTACAATGAAGACTAGACATAGTAATGAATAGGTGTGAAATCAATTGAACTAACTATCAACATTTAAATTTAGAAACTCTAAGATGATCATACAACATACAAAAACAATATACAACATCAAAGTTATTTTAAAAAAAACGATAAAGTAGATTTTATTTTAATTTGAAATATGGTTTAATCCACGAAGCAATGTCATGATCAGAAAATAAAGTAACTTCATATTAAAAGTTGCAATTTTAAACAAATTTAGAAAGAAAAACACAGGTAGTATAGCCTATTCCTATCTTAAAACCCAACAACAAAATACTTACAGGATAAAAGTTGCAAATAATCTATAGAAAACAAACAAACATAATAAGTAATAACAACTGAAATGACTTCTTAAATGAATACTGTTCAGTCGAGGTACAATGAGGACTAGACACATTAATAAATAGGCATGAAATCAATTAAAGTAACTAGGCCCTATCAACATTAAAATTAGAAACTGCAAGATACAAATATCAAATTTGTTTTAAATTCAAAATTATACAATAGATTTTATTTAAATTACTATAATGGTTTAATCTATGAAGCAAATTTATGGTCAGAAAATAATTAACTTCATATTAAATTTTGCAAGTTCAAACAAATTTAAAAAGAAAACTGTAATGCAGCCTATTCCTAAAATAATATGTAATACTTTGAAATATTATTCAAACAAATTTGATACAAAAATTTGAGTACAAATTAAAAGTAGGCCTACAAACTAGGTAACATTTATCATTTGAATAGGAAGGATATGCTTTCATTGCAATAGTTTGGCATTTTGGTGTAAAAACACAAGTTCTTCAACATGACCAGAAGTAAGTCGTTCCCTTAGTGGTGTTATTACATTACCTGCGCTAGAAAAGGTGCGCTCACTACTAACTTCAGTGGCTGGAATGGACAAGAATTGTCTTACAATCCCACTTAAGATGGGGAATCTTTCTTCATGTTTCTTCCACCAAACAGTAGGGCTTTCTGAATGTTTAATGAGGCCTTCACCGAAGTAAATCTTTATCTCATTCTCTACTTCCCTGTCCTGCTTTGAAGTACAAGCGCTATTTTCTTTGGCCTTGCATTGAGCTGCTTTTGCAAAGACAGCCCAAAGAGATTGTTTTGGTGGTGCATTGTCTTGAACTAAAAATAACAAAAAAAATGCTGTAAAAACATGTTTACTGATACATATATATATATAAAATTTAATTTGTTTGTTTTTTTTCGGTTGTTAAACTGTTATATTTGAATTACTTTAAAATAAGTTGTGTATGATTGTTATGAATAAATGCTGCTTTGTATAAAAGTGGTGCTATTTGTATGACTAAAAAAATAGTTTTGTTTTATTTTAGTCATAAAATACATCACATTATGCCTAAATCTGTAAAAAGAAAAACAATTTAATGATATACCATAATATAGAGTTTAAGACTTAAATTAAAATTTATAGACCTATTCTTCACAGTGAAAATATATAGGCTTAATCTTCTTTGTATCCAAAATTAAAAATTGTGTTAGTAAATTGAGTGTTTGCCAATATTCTTATTTAATTTAACAACATGAATTTCACAAACAAAATTTAAAAAATATAAGTGTAGACCTACCTACTTACTTACTGTTAAGCAGCAGTGTTGTCTTTTGATTTAAATATGAAAAATAAAAGATAAATAAAAACACTTAGCAATAAAGCAATAATGTTAACAATTATTGTTAAACTGAATTGATAAAATTATTTAATAAGTATCTGTACCATACTAACCTTCACTTTGGGAAGATGCTGGATTCACTTGTTGTTGCTCGCTTCTCTTCAAGTCTTTAGCTTTAATTTTCAACTCATGAAGAGCTAAGGACCTTTCATGTTCCTCAAGAACAATGTCCTTGAAACGAGGGTCAATCAGCATGGCTGTTAGGTAGGGCTCTACTTTCATTTGATTAGGAAATCGAGTTCTTATGCATTGTAGCAAATTCCGTGCAAATGTCACGCCTGTACCAGATATTCCACTTGAGGTATAAATTTTCAATTTCTCCTCAATGCAGAAGATAATAGGAATGACCATCGAACAAGTTGGAATCGAAGCTGAACAAATTTCTGTAGTGGCTTGGTACAACGGCTCTAATATTTCAACATAACCATCCACTAAACGCCATTCAGATACAGTTAGGTTGTCCAATTTTCCAAATTCCACTATATCCCTTGAAACAGGCTCTTTGTTTACAAGAAACCGAGAAAACATTAAGTACTCAGAGTTCCATCTGGTTTCACAATCCTGAATCAGATTAAGCTCTTCCTTTCCCATTTCTCTTTGAATTTGATGCAGTCTTTCGGTTGCTTGGCTACTGTGTTTATAGTGCCCTACCAATTTTCTCACCTTTGCTACTAGATCTGTCATGCCAGGTGTCTCTTTCTTAGCATCGTTAAGGGCTAACTGAAGCGTGTGTGCAAAGCAAGAAAGAGCTTTAAGTTTAGGTTTACACAAACTCATCGCTAACTTCATGTTTTTAGCATTGTCTGTGATGCCGTAAATTGGTATTTTTAGGTCATGTAGATTCCACTCTTCCAAACATTCATGAACCTTTTGAGCAATGTTTTCGCCACTATGGGCACCAGAAAAACTGTAACACCCCAAACACAAGTTTTTTATTACAAATTCAGCATCCATAAAATGGGTTGTCAGTGCCATGTATGATTCATTTGACAATGATGTCCACATATCAAGTGTCAATGAAATAGAAGTAAAACAAGACTTCTGTTTTTCAATTTCATTCTGTATCACTAGTTTTGTATCTGTGTACAGAGATGGAATAATTGACCTACTAAAGGTTTTTGAACTTGGTAGGTTATACAGAGGCTGGGCTAAATGAAGAACCCTTTTTAGTCCTTGTTCCTCAACAAGACTGTAAGGATGGAGACTGGATGCCATCCACTTGCCTATCTCCTTAGTTATAGCAACAGACTTAGGGTTTTTTTTATCCCATTTATTAAAGTTGGATAACTTGGTTTGACTATTGCTTGTTGAAGGTATTGTGTTGCCCATAAACATGAATGAGTTTTCTTTGATTCAAGTTCATGTTGCACATTCTTATATAAAAGATACTTGGAATAATGTTTGTGTTCTAAATGCCTTCTCATATCTGTTGTATTACCATAATTAGTTTTAATACTCTTGTTGCAATAATTACATCTACCAAAATCAGAAGCAATATTAGTGAAGTGTTGCCAAATTGGAGCTTTCTTAATTTTATTGTTTATGTTTGGATCTATTTCTTGATTACTTTGAGTTGAAGATGAAGCACTGTTAGAATCACACATTTTTAATTCATAGACCCACTTTTATAAAGTATAAAACAAATTCACTATCTACTAATAAAAACTGCACTTTTGCTATATTAAAAATAACTTCTTACACTTTATTAAAATAAATAGAGACTGTAAACAATAAAACACCACAACACAACTCAACAGTAAACAAAACATAGCCGGCCGATCTGATTCATTGTACACGTGTTCACGACCACAGTTTCCCGCGAAAATGTACAGTACTGAAGCCTGTTGGCAAAGAATGTATCCAAAGTGATGCTAACGATTCAAGCGTCATCGCCAAACATCAGTCAGTTGCTCTCAGAATAATTACTCCTCTTGAAATGGAACGTGTACAAGAGTAGGGAAATAAAAATGCCAAACTTATTCATTCCATCAATAGTAATAATTATTTGTGATACCTAAATCCGAAATAAATGTAGTCATTCAGGATCAATCAGTTTTTTTAATTTTTATCGGTAATGAAATGTGTGCAACTCGAAACTAGTCCATTACATCAGTCATACCGAACAACTATGACTGATGTAATGGACTAAGAATATAACAACGATTGTGGACAGCTAAATTATAAAACGAAAAGTTTGATATGCTTCGGTTCTATAAAAATTCTTTTCATTATTTCTGAATCCGTATCGTAAATAAAGGTCTTGCCACAGTTTGGTTAATTCATCATAAAGTGTAAGTGTGTTGCAACACTTGCAACTACCACAGTCCAAGTTAGATCGTGTTGTATTTTAATTAAACATAACATAAACGTAGAATTGACAATTATGAACAGGGAACCGTTCAGTCAGTTTACGAATCAAAATTATCGTATTTCACTCACTACCTTTTACACTCCTCCGTTTCTGTCTAACCTAGCCAGGAAACCGTTTAACAGTTTGACAGAAAAAAATATCGTATCCCTGCAAATGTTCCATGCAGATTTGGCGATCCCAAGTGTTAACAAAATAATAATACCTTTCCACGGATATATCTATTTATTTTTATTCAATTGAAAATAACTTTATATTATTACGTCATACAATGCTAGAACACCATCACGATATTTTACATGATACGATATTTTCTTTCGTAAATCCATTGGATGATTCCCTGCTCAGATAAATTATCGAAACGTGTCTCTGTCAGCATACGGGAAATATACGATAATTTCAGTTCCGTAAATGAGCTGAATGGTTCCTTGCACACACAACCTAAGGGTGATGGAGTGTCGTCCTCGACAGTCGACTGTAACTTCACTGCTACTTTCATAAGTAAATGATTATATTCCACGTTGATCAGGACAAGACGATCATGTTTTAGTTACTGTTTCACTTTTATTTAATGACTAAAAATCCGGAAATGACCGCCGATTACGACGACGCTATTGAGATCGAACAATATAGTTGGTTACATCTTACAGTAACCTTATAAAAAACTCCCGACTTGAATTCCCGACCGTAAAAAAATTTCCTTCTCGCAGGACGAGAATTATAATTTCCCGGGGAATTCCCGAAATTTCGAGACTCGTCCATCCCTAATAATAAAAAGAAAACAAAAATTCTAACAAACTCTTGCACTTCTTCAGAGAACAACTTCAAAGTACAATTTTTTATCATTATTTCTTACTGGCCCATGATGCATTTTTTATGGGAATGTCCATCCTTGATTAATTGGCCTAGGCGCTTCCTTTCTCGTCTTGGCTCATTAACATTATGTCGCTTTTCTTCTTCAACATCATCGTCCATTGGAGTAGCTGTCTTCTTTATTTCTGGACATCCTTCATTCTTCCAGTTGTTCCAGCATTCTTCCCTCTAAAAAAATTCAGGTAAAGTTAAAAACGTTAATGTTGAGTTATTTAATTTTTTTTTTTAAAGGTGAGGCTGATCTTTTCAACCTTACTCTGCCTATTTCCCATAGACAATTAATCTGTGTGGGGAACTTATCAGACTGATTAAAGGGGAGAACTTGTACAGAACAAAGTAAACTTCACTGATAAAAACCAACAGTCAAGGCCAGGATTTGAACCAGGGCTATCTCTAACCCTAGTACAAATACCTGACGCTTAAGACTATATTTAAGTCTTTATAGTTTTTATAACTAAAACAACTAATGCCTATTACATTATAGCACTAAAGAGAAAAAAAACAACATTTTTACAACAACAAAAAAAGAAATAGCCCACCCACACACCTACAGAGGTAATGACCCACCCACCAACCCATACACCTAATGTGGTAATAACTAATGTTTGTAAGTAATGGTAATTACTAATGAAAGATCAATACCAATGTACGTGTATGGGTGGGTGGGTGGGTTAATACCATTGTACGTGTATGGGTGGGCGGGTGGGTCAATACCATTGTATGTGTATGGCTGGGCGTGTGAGACAATACCATTGTACGTGTATGGGTGGGCGGGTGGGTCAATACCATTGTACGTGTATGGCTGGGCGGTTGAGTCAATACCATTGTACGTGTATGGCTGGGCGGGTGAGTCAATACCATTGTACGTGTATGTACCACTGGCTCTCCAATTATTTAATTGTCAAATCAGAAATTAAAAGAATTAAATCAGCAGAAAATGTACATTTATTAATATATACACATTAAATATTGACATAAAAAGGTTTGTCATTAAAATATTTAAATACAAACAAAATAAAACTGATATATTAATCGACAATGTTTTGACTGTCAAGAAGGAGTTTAGTCTCCTTTTTCTATTGGAGCTGAACACTGGATAATCACTTCAGAAAATGAAGATAACTGCAACAGATTCAACTCAGTTCGCTACTAAGATTGGATGATGTAACAATAACGTTGTCTCAAAGTTTTGACTTTATTGCACATATATTCTTATTTTTTAATGATCACATTGAAGATATAACCTTCCCCCTCACTTGCCTCTTGGCTTCAAACTTGAGGTTTGGATTAAGATACACCATTGATATAGAAACAAGAAGACTGTTAGCTTGTATAGGCCTCATATATAGCCTGTTTTCAAGTCATATGAAATTAGTTTTTGCTCCGTCTTCACAGTTAGCGCCAGCTGTCTCCCTCTTTGTCTCTCTTTAGAACACGTTGAAGTTACTAATATTTACTCCAAACAGCCATCCAAGCGCTTATTTAAAACCATTCACTGTCAGATATGTTTGGCTTACACAGCAAAATAGGGCTCGTCTAAACAGGCGAGGGGAACTGTGTCTTGGGCATCTTCCCTACTAAAAGCCATACGAACTTTACTGTCAGATAACAGTACGGGGGCCTGTGTACAGGACATGCATTGCTTCGGTCTCTCTTGATTGTTAAATAGTCAATGGTATCACTTTTTTAAAAAGATATATTCATTACCTAGGTAAAATACCCAAAATGAGGAAGCAAGTTTTGTAAATTAAATAAATTTTCATCGAGGAATGATGATCAATTATAAAGATCGGCAAAAGTGATAGCTATTTATTTTCCAAAACTTTTTATTTAGAACAAAAACAAACCTTACTTTCACACAAACCATAAAAATGTGTGCTGTAACCATTTAATTAGCAGTTCAACTTAATGATGTTAAGAATGGATAATTAGAAGAATCAGAATCTGTACTGTCGTTAAACAAAATACTGTACAGTGAAATAGACATAGTCAACAAAATAAACAATACAGCTGCAGAAACAAAAGAAAAAATAGACCTAAAAATATATCACAGTCTCAAATGAGCAAAATCTTTTTCGAACTCTTCAATACAGTAGACATGCAGAGGATAGAAAGTTATATATATATAAAAAGAACTACACTTAGCAATCTTTTCTTGATTTTTTAATGTTTAAAATCGATTTCGGTCTCGAAAGACCATCATCAGTTTAACATAGAATTATTAATTTTAATAATAGAATTATAATTATAATAATAATAATAATAGAATTATTAATAATAAATTAATAATTATTAATAATAGAATTATTAAATTAATATTCTATGTTAAACTGATGATGGTCTTTCGAGACCGAAATCGATTTTAAACATTAAAAAATCAAGAAAAGATTGCTAAGTGTAGTTCTTTTTATATATATATAAATATTAAGCAATCAAATAGCTAAAAATGTCAAACGATAGAAAGTTGTTAACTGAGACGTGTTTATCAAGCTAGATCTTCATTAGAGGCTAAAAAATCTTAGAAGGAACTGGCACAAGTGCAATGGGCCAATAGCTACAAGGGCACATCTCATTACCCTTCTTAAAAATAGGTACTGTCACAGATAGTTTCGGACAATCGGGGTATACAGCCTCATCACTCATTCTGTTAAACTAGTAAGCAAAGAGAGCCTGAAGAATATCAATTAAAAACTTAATTACATAGTTGGACATACCAAAAATATCCTCTCATTTAGAATTACGAAGGCTAGTTACAAAGCTACACATATCCATTGGTGTTTAAAAGTTTACACTAACACATTTAACTTAGGCCTAATTTCATCCAAGAGTATATACACCCAAAATATTCAGATCTAGTATTATTAATATGAAGGTTAATAAAGTAACTATTAAACGTACTGGGTGACAAAGGAATTTCTTTGATAGCGTTAACTTTTCAAACACATTTATGGTTTATTATACTCCATCCAGCTTTACATTTGTTTTTAGCCTGCAATATAAAATTGTCATTGGCTTGAATTTAAATGGTTTTCTAAAACTAATACAGAGTAAATTAAAATAAATAAAGAAATATATTGTATAAAAGGAGTACCTGTAAGATATGTTGTACAGTCTTGGTAAATTTTTCCCCATCGGGAGGCGTTTCCTTGAGAAGGTTGAAAACCTGTTCAGTTGTGTCTTTTACCCATTCTGCCTCTTGATCTTTCAGTTCTTGATTCTCACTAAAAATATGAACACAACTAGTCACAATCTCTAAAGGAATTTCCATAAATGTATAGAACTAGATTTCTTTAGTAGACCTATCATGCAAGTAATAGGTAAAGTTAAAGTAAAGCAACCGATATCTGTGTCTTCTTTCAAAATTAACTTAATGAAATAATAAAACAGTCTAATAACATACAGTCGCGACACTTCCATTCCTCCCTAGCGCTCCTAGTACCGCAAAACTACATCACATTATCATTGTATTACATTGTGTCTTGCAAAGAAGTTGAATAACAATACAAAAAGTGCCATGATAGATTACAGAAATATGTTTTTTGACATTTACTAATCACAGCTATGGATGTAAATTGTGCATAAATACACATTAATGTTGGTTGGCCGTTAGAATTCCTAGTGTCGTGCATGTCAACAATTTTCAACGGAGTGTTGCAACTGTATGTTATTAGATTGTGGTAATATCATAAAATAAATATTCTATTCATTACGTACAAGATAAACTGGCAAAATCCATTATTGTTTACTTCCAAATTCTGGGTAAAAGCCTTATTGAAGTACTCTTCAGTATATATAACCCTAAATCATGATCATCAGGTGAACCATTATGAACTCCCAACTGCTAGGTCCTATTTTCGGCGCTTTGCAAGCTTTTTTTGTAAAAATCATAAAAAATACTAAATACGCTCCAAATGAAATTTTATTATTATTTTTTCTTCTCAAGAACTCTACATTTACATAATATCATTAAAACTCACAGAATGAATTAGTAAATAATTATTTTCAAGACAAAATCGAAAAAAAAATTGAAAATATTCTATGTAAATTAACACTTATAACCCTCCTTCGGAGCACTAAAAAATTTTGTAAATAATTAAAAGATAGCCAAATTGTTTATTATTTAGTGCCCTATAATAATATGTTGTTACATTTAGAACAACTAGGTTTTTTTGGACTTTTTTGTTTATATAAAACGCGAAAATGAAAAAAAATATGCAAAGTTACAGTATGATAATTGTAGGTAATTAAATAGTACAAGTAAAAATTCCAAAAAATCACCATTGAATAGACAAGAAAAAGTTGTTTATTTTGTACCCATAAAATCTTTTATATTTTTAGTTTATTGGGGAAAATAAAAATGTTGCCACGGAAATGAGAAATGTCTGTGAAAAATTATATAACAATCTAAAAATAGGAGGTATATTTAATTTTTAAAATTTTGTTGCTATATGTACTTTATTAGTACAATCTATTAGCTACAAGAAAATGTAAAATATATGAAAATATTCCAAAAAATATAAACTTATAACACTATAAGTCAGTGTGCGCAAATTGTGTTAATGGCACTTGCAACATTTTGCATATTCTAAACATTATAAGTAAATAAAACAATTTTTGGGAATTTTTATAACATTAAAACTTGATAGAACACATATTCCTGAATAGAAATATACAAGAATCGTTAGATTACAGTGAAAAATAAAGTTTGAACAACTTTTATGAACAGCATAAATTATGCCGCTCCTAACTATTGGGCCAGTCACAAAAAAAGGTAAACAACAAAATTTGTTGTAAAATACCCAATGCAGCTAAAACATCCTAATTTGTTTTGTTGGATAGAGCATTTCATTCTCTGCAGACTGACATTTACAATGCCTAATTCCGCCTTCTGGTTATTCTTCAGTCATGTGACACATCAGCCAATGTTCCCTACTCCTGACCTCCGCCAGGCGGAAATTGAGCGGAAGTTTCTTGTTGCACGTTTTATTTTTATTTCCTACGTTTATAAAATTGCATGAGCAAATTATTAAAAAACTGAAATGTATAGAACAGAACATTCTGTGTTGATTGGTACCAACTTTGTAATGATTGCTTGATTATAAACATATGTTTTATTGATTTTAAGTGAACAGCATAAATTATGTTGCTCCTCACAATCTAGGGTTAAATATACGAAACAATCAATTCTTTATATACTTTTGTATATCAATAAAAAAAGTGATTAAGCTCAGGAACAATTTGAAAACAGCATTTTGGAACAACAAGTCGGTTTAAGACCAAACAAATCCAGTCCACCAAACAAATTTATAGCACAGATATTGGTTGTACATTTCTTGTCTTTAAAACAATTCAGCTGAGCGTGAAGCTCTGTTCCTAATTTTAAAAGAACACAGCTAGACATTAAAACTATAGAATTGATAAGGAAAACACTAGCTGACACTAAATAAAAAGTAAAGTTTATGAGAAACATTTCTAAACTATTTGAAATAAAAACTGAAGTTAAAAAAGAATGACTTTTCCCAATACTTTTAAGCGGCCCATACATTACATATGCATTGCACGTCGTTCCATTTTTTAATTTTGGCATGCCGTTCTTTGCATGGCACGCCGTGTGCCACACACTGTAAATGCAATTTGCTCTGTGACGTGCCAAAACTTGGTGTTCAACTGTGTTATTAAATGTTTTACAATGTTTATTACATAATTGAATTCTGTTCTTGAACATATTATAAATAAGTGAATATATTAAATATTTTAAAAAAAGCATGAAATAAAAAATACAACAGAAATTTCACAACACAATGTGTCTGGACTGCATTCAACAGATATAAACTAATAAATAATTCCAAGGTGATACATCTGGACTTTGCCAATAATGCTGACAAAATAAACAATGCACATGACCTTATTACTCCTACCTCCCATGCGGGAAAATCAAGACATAAACGTTGAGTTGCTAATGTAAATTTAAATTTGAGAGATAAACTAAATACTTGTTGAATTATTAGATTACAAAGTTGAATTTTAACTGTCCCAAACTTGAAATAATAAAAATGTAATTCAAAGAAGAGCAAAAATGTATTCATTTAAATTTCCTACAATATACAGGGTGTCCCTTAAGTAACCAGCCAAACTTCTGGAGGTCATTCCTTGGGTTAAAACAAACAAAAAATGTCACGTGTACAAATCGTTTATCTCACTCCATTATCCGGCTATCTGTCTGTATATGTTTTTTACTAAAAACTTAATATCTCTAAAGTTATTCAAGATAAAACCATGAAAATTGGTATGAATGTTGATCTTTATAGTGTACATGTACTATTTAAATTTCATTATTTTACAATAATCCTTTTTAAAATGGCGGCCATTTAAAATGTTTAAAGCCAAATATCTTAATAACCTTAAATTTTACTAAAAACCTATACGTTACAAAAAAGTTTTCTACAAATAATTGTATAAAAAGTTTTAAGATTGAACAACTATTAACTGAGAAATTACAATTTTTATCAAATAAAAATATGCTTGATATTAATAAAATTGGAAACTTTAATAAAGTGACATTTATTACTAAAAACTAAATAAAGTAAGAGTAGGTTAGAAGTAACGTTTATTACAACACAAAAACAACAGTAAAGAACAACAAAAGAAAAAAATGCTAGTGATCCTACAACATGGGCTCAAAGTGCCTTTTTATTAAAGTTTATCAAACTTTATTAAAGTTTCCAATTTTATTAATATCAAGCGTAATTTTTATTTGATAAAAATTGTAATTTCTCAGTTAATAGTTGTTCAATCTTAAAACTTTTTATACAATTATTTGTAGAAATAAATTCTTAAACTTTTTTGTAACGTACAGGTTTTTAGTAAAATTTAAGGTTATTATGATATTTGGCTTTAAACATTTTAAATGGCTGCCATTTTAAAAAGGATTATTGTAAAATAATGAAATTTAAATAGTACATGTACACTATAAAGATCAACATTCATACCAATTTTCAAGAGATATTAAGTTTTTAGTAAAAAACATATACAGACAGATAGCCGGATAATGGAGCGAGATAGAGGATTTGTACACATGACATTTTTTGTTTGTTTTAACCCAAGGAATGACCTCCAGAAGTTTGGCTGGTTACTTAAGGGACACCCTGTATATTTATACAATACACATTTATACCTCAAAGAGTTAACCCATTCCCCTACTTTGACGGAACCATTCCGCGCCGCCGATAAGGGGCCCAGCTATACAATGACGGAACAGTTCCGCGACTGTAATAGTACGTTTGTTTCGTAACAGGTAGCAGCACTAATCAGTCTGTTTCGTTCCTATGGTTTCGTACTGAGTTTATCTTGTTGTTTCTTTTATTTTATGGGCTGTGGAGAACGTTAGAAGTCAGCTGTTAGTGACGTCACCTGTCAGTGTGCCAAGCCAAGCCAGTGTAGTTGTTTGTAAACAACCATGGCTGATCGTGCGTTGCGAAATAGTGAAATAGATCAGTATATTGTTGATTTAGATGACACTTTATTGAGTGATGAAGATATTGGGGCTTTTGACCGTATAACAAGAGAACAGTTATTATCAACTGACGATGAATATTCCGATGAGGAACTTACTGTCACTGACAACAGGCCTACAACTGCTACGGTAAATAACATTGTTCAAGGTAGGCCTACGCCTAATATTGATACTATTAGTGATACATCGGACGATGAAGTGATAAATATAGTAAACCAAGATAGGCCTACTACTCCTAGTAATGATAATGTGCAAAACATAATTGAATTAGTTGCCTTAGGGAGATTAGGACAGTTAGAAACTCAATTTATTTGGGAAGAAGCTCCAAATGAACCACAACATTTTGTCTTTCATGGGGAGAATATTGGGGTCAATATACCTGATTCTGAACATCTAAATTCAGAACTAAAAGTATTTTTACAGTTTTGTAATTATGATTTTTTTGAAAAAATAGCTGTGGAAACTAACAGATATGCACAAAAATGTTTATCAGATCCAAACCGTAAAAAGCTAAAAGATGACAGTAATTGGGTGGATGTAACCACAGATGATATTCAGGCCTTTTTAGCAATCACAATACTTATGAGTGTAATAAAAAAGCCTACGCTTCAATCTTACTGGTCTAAAAGAAAAGTAATTGAAACAAAGATTTTTACAGAGGTTATGTCCCTAAAACGATTCCAGATTATTATGCGTTTTCTGCATTTTAGTAATGATGAGGAAACTAATGCTTCAGATAAGCTAAAAAAGATTAGGCCTATTATTTCTTATTTTGAAAAGAAGTTTTTAGAAAATTACACCCCAGATCAAAACATGTCCGTAGATGAAAGCCTTATGAAATTCCGGGGTAGACTATCTTATATCCAATTCAACAGAACCAAGCGAGCCCGATTTGGAATTAAATTTTTCAAGTTATGTGAATCAAAATCTGGCTATTGTTCTGCATTTGAAATTTACACAGGGAAAACTGACACACCAAAGGGAGTGTTAGTAAGTGAAGAAATAGTGTTGAAAATAATGAAACCCTTTTTGAATAAGGGCTACATATTACATATTGATAACTGGTATTCATCACCACAGCTTTACCATAAATTGTTAGAGAGCATGACTTATGCAGTAGGGACGGTAAAGATGAATAGGAAACATATGCCTACCCACCTGAATCATACTCAGTTACAAACAGGGGAAGCAACACGTTGCAGTAGCAATGGTATTTTAGCAGTAAGATGGATGGATCGGAAAGCAGTCAATGTTATAACTACAAGACACAGTGATATTGAATTTCAACCTACAGGAAAACGGTCCAGACCTACCAGAAATACCCCTAGCTCGGAAATTTGTAAGCCTCAGGCAATAATAGATTATAACAGTGGTATGCTGGCAGTTGACAGACAAGATCAAGTGCTTGCTTATAATCCAGTTATGAGGCGTTACTCTAAAGGCTACAAAAAGATATTTTTTTATTTATTTGAGATGGCTTTATTCAACTCTTATGTGGTATTTACCCAACTTAGTGGAAAAGATCAGCAATTTTCAGACTACAAAACCGACATTGCAGAACAAATTCTACAGACCGCAGTCTTACCACCCAAAATTGGAAAAGGACGACCGTCACACACAAACCCTTTGCGTCTACAAGGAAGACATTTTCCAATGACAATACCTGCCTCTGAAAAAAAAGAATTCCCAAGCAAACGATGTGTTGTATGTTTGAAACATGGCCTAAGGAAGGAAGTAAGGGTGCAGTGTAAGCAATGTCTAGTAGCGCTCCACATGGATGGCTGCTTCGAGGCTTACCACACTGTAGTCAACTACTAATGCTCCAAGCTGAAATGTAAATAGTGTAAATAGTACAATATTACAAAAACTAACTTATTGTGTGTGTCTTCTGTCATCATAACTTCTGGATTCATGTATTCAAAACAAAGGTAGGCAAAATAAAAATTTTAATTTGTTTTCCCATATTTTATTATTTAGCTGTTATGAGTGATTAAGGGGATATAAAATTATTAGAATAGTCATTTACAAGTTAAAAATATTAACCTTTAACTAAAAAAAAAAAAAAAAAAAAAAAAAAAAAAAAAAAAAAAAAAAAAAAAAAAAAAAAAATGGATTTTTTTGACCCTATTTGTTGGTTAAAAAATAGTAGGTGAATGGGTTAAGTAGGATTGATTGTCTATACAAAAAACAATGAAAATTTACTCACTTTTTGAACTTGACTGGTGCATTAAGATACTGAAACAAAATGAGGAACTGTACTAAAACGGAACGGCGAAAATTTACATCTGACAGTTGCAACTCCAGTAGCTTCTGATTGGTCAAAAACTTAGCAAAGTAATGATCTCTCTCCATTGGCTCGCTGACCATTTGTTCAGCTGTCGTCAACTTCTTGTTCTGGACACCTTCCAGCTTGAAGCTCTTGAAAGCTGACAGCACATTTTCTGTATGCTGAATAAAATCAAAGTAAAGAGTGAACATTAGTTGGTTTTTACCATTAAATTTAAACATTTTGGTGCTAATAATGTTGTATCCTATGACAATTGGTTTAGTTATATACCTTGAAGCTATATTGACTTCAATAGCTACGTAATTAACTATAGAAACAAATAATCTGTCCAAGCCAATGCATTTTCTGTAGACACCTGCATGTGCTGCTATCTAATGGTGATTTGTTTTAAATAAGCACGCGGATGATTAGCTAATAAATAAATAATGTCTTTAGTTCGAGGGGTTTTCAACATAACATTACTTTTAAAATTAGCCTAAAAATACTTACTAATATTTACAAGTTCTTTACCATTTAAATTCTTTTACAATCTTTCTAAATTGCTTGTAATTTTTTTATTTAAGGAGAGGAGGCAGAGCGTTACACACAAAGAGCCCGAAGTAAGAGAACCCCTTCCTACCAGCTTCCGTTTTTATTATGGGCAAGTGTAACATGACATCTTGCTGTGTGTTTCGCTCTCTTACAGAGTAGCGATGCATTAATTTTTCAATAGCAAGACTGACTTGTGAGTAGACCTTATGAACCAAAGAGTCTATCTCAATCTTGGCTGTTTCTCTAATAGATAACAGTCCAACCGGATCACGGAATTCACTGATATGGTCATACTTCTGCATATTGTAAACAAATCTAGCTGCATTATTTTCTATGCAAGATAGCACAACTTTCTTCTGTCAGACCATACCCAAAAACTGGAATATGTAGTGAATAAGGAGAAGAATAAGTAGCCTATCTATAATCAACTTTGCACCTACAGGAATCAAGGATTTGAATCTCTGCAGAGTCTTGATTTTCGGAATTACCCAATGACAAACTGAGTTAACGTGCTTGTCAAATTTTAGCTGCAAATCAAAGGTGACCCCTAATATTTTTACAGTTTGCCTTTCTACGAGAAACTCATTGTGAAACGATACAATACCGTTACAAACGATACAATAAGAAAAGTGTACAACAGAGCATTTTTTGAGGTTTAGCTTTAGTCCATTATCCTATGACGAACACTTAATACTATAAAGATCAGAATTATTTTGCTTCACTGCTTCTTCGAACTGATCTGGGGGTTAGGTTAATAGTAATTGTGTGTCATCAGCATAAGTGTGCAGAGATGAAAAAGACAACTTGTTTTGAATGTCTGCTGTACACAAGATAAACATGATCGGGCCCAAACAGCTTCCCTGGGGCAGCCAGCCACCCTTGACTGACTTTCAGAGAGCACACCACCTGTTCTATTTGTAAGGTACGATGAGAACCACTTAAAAACAGTTTCACTAGCTTAATAAAACTTCAGTTTTGCCGATGACATTTTGTGGTTAACTGAATCAAATGCTTGAGAAAAGTCAAGTGTTGTTAAAATGTTATTAAAACCCTTATCCCTAGCAACAAACAACTGATCATTAACATTTACTAACGCAGACGTGGTACTAAAACACTTACGAAAGCCAGACTGGCTTTTTGGTAAAATACTCTCACTTTCTATGAACCTCTCCAGTTGGTTAGCCACAACCTTCTCCACCACTTTCGAAAGAACTGGTAATATAGATATCGGTCTGAACTGTGACACAGATGTACGAGTTCTGATTTTAGGAAGAGGTATCACCACATTTTGTTTCCATCCTGACGGAAAACTACCCATCGAAAGTGACATGTTGATAAAGTAAGTTAAAACTTCAATACAGTAAGGACTTATGACTTGTACCATGTCAATTGAAATTCCATCTATTCCAAAGGCTTTAGTTGTTGTACTGTTAATTATTGTCATTACTTCGAACTTACTCACACTTGCAAATTCAAGCCTGCTCATTACACTATCACTCACATTAGATTGGTAGTACTCAAGCCTGTTCGGGTTAACAGAACTAGTGCATCCCATGTTTACAAAAAACACATTCATACTATCGGGTGAGAACTGACTATCGTGGGGAACATTCTGGTCTTGACTATGCACTCCTCCCTCACGCAGGAACTGGCCCAGAACCTTTAAGAGTCTTTGCAGTTCAAATGTGCAGAGAAATAACTCTTTTTGGCTCTTCTTATAGCATAGTTAAGATTATTGTGTGCTTTGCAGTGCTCAAGTCTACTTGATAATGAGCACTTATTCTGAAAAAAGCATTTCTTGAACAAGTTTTTGATCTTGGACAGTTCTTTTATTTTTTGATTATACTACAGAGCTTTATTTGTTGTAGTTCTTTTTCGCACAAGAGGAGCGCATGAATCACAGACATTTAGAATGTTAGTGGTTAGACTATTACAAACATCATCGACAGTATGCATATTTCAAACATCCTCCTGGTTGATTTCTGAGAAGAGAGAGATAAACTCAGTCATATTGATTTCATAAAATGTTCTATAAGAAACTTACTCGGCTTTTTTCTGTTTTTTGTGATAAGGAATGTCATAAAAAACAGTTATTAAAAAATAGCTCAGCTATTAGTCACTTTAGTGTGTGCTGGAGATGGAGCCCACGGGTGCTACCTATGTGAAAAATTTAACATAAATTAATTTCACTGAACAGAAAACTGGGTTTCACAAGACCTATATGTATGGACAGTTCTTGTTTCTATAGTCAATGATTATATTTTAGAGGCGAAGCTAGCAAAATAACAACATTGGTCCAACACATATATTTGGAAATCGTAAAAACATTAAGACCATGTGGGAGGTATTTCACTCATTTTAATACATAACTCTGGCTTTAAAAAAGAATGACAACATTTGTACTATCTCAGATTTAAATTTAAAAATAACCGTTTTAACTCAACTATAACTATATTGATATTGAATTCAATAAAATAAACAAGTAAACTCCTGATATTGAATAAGGTTTACTCTAAAACAAAGTAATATTTTGCTCACGTTGTAAATGTACTATATTGTAATTTATTTCTTGTCAATTGAAATTTCACGAATATTACAATATTATATTAGGAAAAGCAACAGGTTGTGTGATGGGCAGTGTCGGCCACGGAACGCACTTCCTGTAACTCCAGAACGGACAGACGAACATTACTTACATTACGCACAGATGAGGATAAACAACTGTTATGGAAGACACTTGAATGGACAAGAATTTAAAAATGCAAACCAGTTTCTTCAATGTAAAATAAAATATTGACTGACAGTGCAACTGTGGCTGGTACGTCCCAACTTTCACTTTCATTGTAACTGCCGAAATAGGTATAAGATTGTAGTGCCACCTAATTAGGATACAAAAGAATTGTATATATATATATATATATATATATATATATATATATATATATATATATATATATATATATATATATATATATATTTAATGTTTATTACATGGACCTGACCCACAAGTTATTTCAAACTTGGTGAGGCCAAATCTGTAAAATAAATGTATAGTTAAATAAAAATAAAAAATATGTACAAAAGTCATATATTGTTTTTACAAACAGATTGAATGAGCTTTTTTCTTGAATTTTATTAGCACTTTCTTTGTCCTATACAATGAGAGCATTGTACGATATTAAACTTGTGTTATATTGTATGATCTCATTAGAATGAAATCAGTCTATGCCTAACCTTCACTTTCACCAGACAACTTCTGTAACAATACATCATATGGACATAAGGCATCTATCTATCATTGTGCTTTACAGTGAGTTTTTTGGTCGTACGAGTAACAAAATGACAAGAGCAAACTATTGGAATCTATAAACACTGTCACAAAGAAACTAGTAATTAAGTGCTTGTAAAATACGTTTTATGTAGAAAATCTGGCTATGCTTGGTCATATAAATCATGATAGATGATTAAAGATTCTTTATTTAAACAGTACAAGACTGCATAATAGTGTCATTCAAATAACTATACACATATTACTTACAAATAGATCAACTTAAATACATGTGCATATGTCAATAATTAATTATAAAACAATACAAGCAATATTAACTTAATTGTTCACATACTATACTTAAATAATGCCGGAAAGAAACTCTCCGACACTGTAAGGACAAATCTCATGCAGAAGCGATTTCACCTTCCTGGAAAAAAGTTTGTCTTCTAGAAGAGCGTTAAAGAGTCTAGCACCATTATAAGATAGATGGCGTTGAAAAAATGTAGTTTTATGAGGTGGTGCTTTAAGATGACTGTGTGAGCAAAAATCATAACTATGTGAAAGCTGGTGATCAAAAAGAGGGCGATTTCTATGAAAAAAAGACAACATATAAATAGCTGGAAAAGTTAATAAATTATTGCACTTACAAAATTAATCTGTAAGATGTCCTGCTTGTAACCACATCAACATTAGTGGTTGGTTCTAAAAAATACTTCTAGGCAGATTGTTTTTTTTTTAGTTTGTGAATGACTTTATTTTACACGGATTTATTAACTAGTTGTTAAACTACATATTTCATAAACTATACTTACTGTAACAAAGATTTTCCACTGAAGTTTATTGTATACTAACAGTGGGTTGCGGAAGAAGTTTTGGAGGCCCCAAAATTTACTGTACAGATTGTAATCTATCTTGATCCTAAAAAAATAGTAATAAAATTTAGATTTTATATTATTTCATATGTAACTTTAAATTACAAGGCCAACTTTATAACAGAAAAACTAGTCATGCAGCAAAACACTTAAAATATTATTTAAATATTGTAACAATTGTTAATTGTCGCATTATAATGATTTTAGAGAATTGTGTCTAGAAAATGTTAAATATTGTAAGAACTGAGAGATTTAGGTGTTTGGTTCTTTTACCAAAAGTTTTCAATATAAATTCTCCAAGTTTTGAGAAAAATTCAGAATCTTCCCCTTTCAAATAAAAAAGTAGTTTTTTCCCATTTAAATTAGCTAAATAACCAGTATTTTCACGTTGTTAATTTCCTGTCAATTTCATGCGACATGTTTTCTGAAGTCAACATGTTTGGTGGGCCTTACCTGTTCGGTTGTCCTGGTTTAGAGGGTTCTTATTGGTTGATTTAGCTTCTAGAGTAAGGAGGGGGTAAGTCCGTTGGTGGAAGGTTTGCGGGCGTTCGAGCAGTTTTAAGTAATCTTTTGGCGAGTGACCACGTTTGTTCTTCACGGCGATTTTAACCGTTCGGAGTCTTGTTTTCCGGATCGGCAATTTTCCTTGTCGCTAGTGAGTGTGTGAGCGTATGTCGCGCTTTGTTTGTGGTCACGTTTTTGGGTAAAACCTCCAGGACAGCTACGTAAGTAATTTTTTACTAGTTTTCTCTAGTTAGGTTTTTCAGTAGGGTTTTAGTAGATAGGGTAAGATCCACCAAGCATGCGCGGTTAAAACTTGTTCTTGTTTGTAGTCACTCTTCTAGTGACAGTTCTTGGAGTGCTTTGTTTTCTGTTTAAAAATTTTGTAGAAAGGAAAATGTTTCAAGTCACTAAAAGCTGGTTATTTATTTTTTTTCAGATCTCCCGGAGGCAATTTCAACTTTAAGAAATTTCAATTTAAGAATTTCAACTTTAAAAATTTCAACTTTAAGAATTTCAACTTTTCAATTTCTATTTCAATTTCAACTTTTCAGTTTTTCAACTTTTCAACATTTCAATTTCAGTATTTCAACTTTAACAATTTCAATTTTCAGTTTTTCAATTTTCAGTATTTCAATTTTCAGTTTTCAAATTTCAATTTTTCAAATTAAGAATTTTGAGGCAATTTTGCAATATTTGTCAATTTAAGGAAAATCTTCAATTTAAGCAATTTTTTGAAATTGAGAATTTTAAAGAGATTTATTGATACAGTTGGCCTAAATAAAAGGTTCTGGTCTGAAGATATTTGATTTGTTTTGATTTTAAATAAAGAAGGATCTTTTATTTTCGTTTTTTATTATTTTTTATATAAGAAGTCCAATTTTATTTTGTTGAAGTTAATAAAAAAAAAAAAAAATAAAGAAACTTTTTATCATTGAAGAATTTTTATTTTAATCTCTCATTTAAGTTGTTCAACATATCAAAAATAAATAGTAGCTTAATTAAGGCTACAATATCTTATATGGAGTGTTCGTACAAACTTTAAAATGTTGTTTTTTGGGGTCAAAATAAGACAGTGCTCCATTAAACATAGGTCCAAAAACCCTATGTGAACCTGCTAGCTGCCATTTTGTATTTTTTATTAAAAGTGTTCTATCTAAAAAAAAATGCTGAATCTTCACCTGGGGGTCATTGACCCCTGTGTCCTTGTGCCTTGACATAAAGTGTAACTCACTAGTCAGAGCCTAAAATCTTCGCAGTGACATCATGACCTTTATGAAAGGAAACTGTATGGGTGCATCACTTGACCAGTCGGTTCCTCTAACAAATACCTACAAAAAGCATGATAGCTGTGTACTTTTTCATCTCTGACAGTATAACATTCTGAGAGACGCAAATCAAGATGAAGAGGAGAGCTTGTTTTCTATGTGTTTCTTTTCAATTTACTTCTGTGCATAAATATAAGTCTCTCTCATTGACAACAGGATAAAGCCCTCAGTCACAAACAGTTTGAAGTTTTGAAACAATTTGTGGTCAATTGGGTTGATTGTTAATTTCGAAGTGACAACAATTTTGGGTCACCTGAATCCACAAGGAAGCTGGAGGGACCCGAAGAGGCTGTACTGGCACCCCAGGATCATCCTCAGAAGACAAGTCTGAATCATGTACAACATGTGTCGGAGGCACATGGCTGAACAGATGACAAGACAGGTTGGGACAAATTTTCTTCAGTCTACTAGTCTTCACAAACGTTTTGTGATTTAGTTTTGGAAATTGTAGTTATTATAATTAATTTCTGACATGTTTATTAGTAAATTGTAATTACTCTATACATTAGTTTAGCTATCTATTCTCTTATTTCTGTAACAGTGTAACTTCTGTATTTTTAAAATAAACTTTTTCTCATTCATGTTCTATTTGTAAAAAGAGTAAAAGAGTCTAAAAAAGGCGAGCACAGTTTTAAATGGATTTACAAAAATTGGACGTATGATTGATACTTCTTTAGAGGGTCTACGTATGCTTTTGACGTTCTTAGAGGGTATACCCTCTATGACCTGAGCAGGTTTCAACTGCGTACACCATAGCAACATCTCAGAATTAAAATATAAAGGCTTGCCTCAGTTCATGCTTAGTTTTCTGATATCCTATCTTAAAAAGTGCCACATTAATCAAAATTGTTTAAGATATTAACAATACAACAGAGCAAAGCAATGCATTTGCTGATGACGCACAGCTCTACTGATATATACCGGTGAATGGACTTAAATAAGCACTTAACAACTGTTTGTAGTACTATTAGCTCAGGTACTAGACGCTTCACCGTGTGCTGGAAAGAGAGGGTGAGAGCAACATTGCTGGCACTACCTGTCAGGACGGAACATGAACTAATTTCACAGAACAGGAAAACCGGCTTCAAAGGACCTATATGAGCGGACAATCTTCTTGTTTCTATAGTCAATAGTCAAGTTTAAAATTTTACTTACTTGTTACAATACTATCAAAAACTAGACTTACTTTTCTGTACTCCCTTCATCTATTGAATCGTCCATCTTTACATCGTCTTTGGTTTCCAATGTGTCATCAGCACTGAATTCGGTAACGTTGTCCAAATTAAATTCACTAACAATGTTCAAACCTAGAACAATCAATATTTTTAATCTATTTATTCAGTATCTGAACCCTAATCAGTAATTTTATGGGACTATTCTTGAGGATGCTATAATGCAAATTACAGTAGACTTTAATAACTTGACAGTTTGACAGTCTTTATAATTTGACATTGGACATGGTGACGGAACATGGCAAAATTATTATCAGTGACAGGCTGTACACGTTATAGCCCTATGCAGTTTAACTAAATAACAGTGACAAAGTAAATAACAGTTAAAATTACTAATTTTTTGGACATTAAGTTAGCCTGTTATTAAGACACAACTACTACAATGTCTATACTTTAACAACAAAGTATTCTAACTCCATACCAAATTCATTAAGACAAACATTGTTTCATCAACACATAACATGTTTTTAGTTTTGTAAAATTGTTAACTACTGATACATTTTAGGTTAGATTAAAAGGCACTAGGCCAGGAATCAGTACATTAGGAGAGATAGGACACCAGCAAATTTACCTTAGAAGACGATTCCACTAACACTACAGTAGTAGTAAACAAACAGTAATGACACAGTGTTAGTGAAATCGTCTTCTAATGTAAATTTGCTGATGTCCTCTCTCCTAATAAAAAAAAAAAAAAAAACTATTGATAAAGAAATTAGAGTCAAAGTTTTCTATAGAAATAGATTATTCCTTCATGTTTGCCATATGTTCCTTATAGTTCAGTATTTTGACCGTTCAGCACCTCTGTAGTCTACAAATTGTTGAACTATCGAGGATTCAAAGTACAAGGAACAATTTATGCCTCTACACTGTTTAAGTCTCTTAAAACCTACTACACCTTATCATCTATATTCATGAAAACTCGGTAACACTCATTTCTCCTTATTTTTGGAACTATCTATAAATTATTTCAAATTTTATTTTTCAGTCTTTCATATCCTCACCTGATCGTTCTGAGAATGGAAAGAACTTGGCCAGAAACAATAAAATTCTTCCACAGAATACTGTATTTTTTGACCTTGACAGTCTTCTAAGTAAATCTGCAACAATTTCCATAACACATAACATTGAAATTATTCATAAGCTTTTATTGCTCTTAGATTAGTTGTTTTTCTTAAAATTAATTATTATTTATATCATGTTGAATGTTTAATTTTATCATGTATAAATTTGCTCATAATAAAAAAACTAAGTAATTTACAGTTTTGGTCATAGTTTAAACAATACTCCATTCCTTAACTAATCGAGCAATCATTTTGTTTGAATAATACTATTAACTCTGTTGAGGCTTCGTCAAACCATCCGCAAGCTGACAGTCTGTTGAGGCTTCGTCAAACCATCCGCAAGCTGACACTCTGTTGATGCTTCGTCAAACCATCCGCAAGCTGACACTCTGTTGAGGCTTCGTCAAACCATCCGCAAGCTGACACTCTGTTGAGACTTCGTCAAACCATCCGCAAGCTGACACTCTGTTGAGGCTTCGTCAAACCATCCGCAAGCTGACACTCTGTTGAGGCTTCGTCAAACCATCCGCAAGCTGACACTCTGTTGAGGCTTCGTCAAACCATCCGCAAGCTAACACTCTGTTGAGGCTTCGTCAAACCATCCGCAAGCTGACACTCTGTTGAGGCTTCGTCAAACCATCCGCGAGCTGACACTCTGTTGAGGCTTCGTCAAACCATCCGCAAGCTGACACTCTGTTGAGGCTTCGTCAAACCATCCGCAAGCTGGCACTCTGTTGAGGCATCGTCAAACCATCCGCGAGCTGACACTCTGTTGAGGCTTCGTCAAACCATCCGCGAGCTGACACTCTGTTGAGGCTTCGTCAAACCATCCGCGAGCTGACTCTCTGTTGAGACTTCGTCAAACCATCCGCGAGCTGACACTCTGCTGAGGCTTCGTCAAACCATCCGCGAGCTGATACTCTGTTGAGGCTTCGTCAAACCATCCGCAAGCTGGCACTCTGTAGGAACATATTTCATAACAATTTCGTTTTCGTAGACTAATTCTCGTAAAGAGAAGTGTCTGGTTTAGTTCTTCAGCTGTTTTCTGAATGTTTGCTGAGTGTGTGGCTGCAATACTATCGATATTAAGAATGGGCTTCGTCTTGAGTGTAGTGATTTCATTCAACAGCCTTGTTTACCACGCCCTGCTACCAACTAGAATTAGAAAGATTATTGTATATACATCATAAAAGTTATTTAACAAAATAACTTTTATTTTCTGAAAACTCACTATAAATTTATAATTGGGGCAATTTAACTCATGTATTTATTTAAATTTGTGGACATTGTACATGAATAAAACTTTATGATAATGGAGCCACTCAACCTAAAGTGCCTCTTTATTCATCCTTATCAACCAGTTTGTCTATAACAGATTGCTTTCAATACCAACAAACCTTAATGACTGACATACACACCTTTCATTACATTATAATTTTCAACAAAGAAATAACTATGGTCAACAATATAGTAAAAGCTTTACTAAAATACAGGTAGAAGCTACATTTTCCTTGAAAAAGCTATTTTAAATAAAACACAATTATTTACTAAACATTCTTAATTTTATATCCTCTATTGATTAATTTAATTTTCGGTATAATTGTGAAAACTAGTTTTTCTATTTATAATTTTCTTATTGACAAGCCCTCAAACAAAACATTTATGATATATTTCCAGCAATTAATGTTGTAAATAATTAATTAATTGTGTGTTAAGAGTGTTATAAATATGTTATAATAAATAATTAAGTGTTTCAGTATGGTCCATTCACTTTTATGAAGCATAACAAAAACTTACATAATAATATATATCAATGAATGTGTTATAACATCTATTTTTTTGTATGTTAAAGTGTTTAAAAACATATGTTAAATACAGAAAATTGATATAGTAAAAACATGATGAGTACGAAAACATCAGGCATTTCAATATATCCCAAATAGTTAAATTATCTTTTAATACAGCTGTACTTTATTAGAACCAATATAATAAAGTGTATTCTGTTACGTACCATTACACATACGGAGCAGATTGTTCTTACATGCTGTAAAAAACAAATCCTCTTTCCAGATTGCAACATTGTCCTCTACGAAGGCGAAAAGTTTTTCACACTGGTCGAGGGTGAGGCAGTCAAATATATCTCCGAGCAGGATGACAGGCATAGTAACAGTAGCCATCTCCTGGCGGCACGCCTCGACACAACGGGTCAGGAAGGTCTGCCATACCAGCGGGGACTGCGACTGACCGAGCAGTAGTAGCAGGTAGTCCCTGAACCCTTGATCCAGCGCAGCTCGCTTGTCAATGTCAGATCTGTTTTGAATAGCGGTACAGAAACATAAGCTAAGCTACCTTACGTAGTACTTATTTCCTAGACAGGATGATTTATTGTATTATAATAAAATCTGAAAAGCAAACAATAGCTTTAAATATTAAAAACATTAATAAATTACAAGCTTGATAACTAAAAAAACTCAATTTTTACATAGAGAAAATAGAAGCGGAGGCTGCATCCAATATTTTGCTCAGTAGATGTGAAGTTATAGAAAGTACGGGTTTCAGAAAGTTAGTTCTTCAGTTCACCTTGTGGATGGCAGGGCCAGGACCGTTGTCAGTCCCTACCCTTATTCTCCTTCAAATCTTGAAGGTTAAACCTATTTATAAATTTTGTAGTATTTATAAATAGTAATTAATACTGCAAATTTATAAATATTTTCATTAGTGATACCTGCTACTGCTATAAGAAAGCAACCTCTTGTTTTTTTTTTCTCTGTGGTTTTTAATATTTTAAATAAAGATAATAATAATAAAGATTATTATTATAATTAATAATAAAGATTAATAATAAATAATCTTTAATAATTAAAATAATATTTTAAATAAAGATAAATAATAATAAAGATTATAGACTCAAAAATGGCTCAAATAAAAGTGTTGCCTCGGATGCTATGGAAAATGATGAACAAATGTTTACAGTAGTTAAATTTTCCTCAATTCTGTATCAAACAAATTAATCTAAAAATTTTTATTAATAAAGCTTACATTATGAAATCTTTCAATTAAAATAACTGAGAATCAATGTCTTCTATTTTGTATTAATTAAAAACTTTTCTAGCATCTTACCACTTTAATATCTTAGAAACATGTGTCATTCCTAAACGCTTCAACTTATGACAGATTAATCCAAACAGAGCTTTCTTCTTTCGCTGGCGGAGCCAACTAAAAGCCGCACATCTTTCAAAGATTTTTTTATAATTGGTTTTTATGTCATTTTGTTTTCTTGGATGTCCCAAATCTGTGCCACAGGAACTGTAAAATGTAGTCTATGCCTCTTTCCTATATTTTTCTATTCTTTACCCTTGAAATTAGTCCAACATTCAAATCCAAATTTTTTAATGATATAATGACAACATTAAATTTTTATTGTTATTATTCTAACTTATGTTGATTGTAGTAATGACTGTTGTTTATTTGTAAATATGAAATTAAATGAAAAACTTCTTTATTTTACGAGGCGAGATTAGAACTCATCTGTCCTCTCTACCACCTAACCTTAAATATATATATATATATATAATTTGTAGAATTAACCCTAACCTAACTCTTGATACCAATAAAGTATGAATGAGTTAAACTTTTTTATATGGCTTTCCAGTATTACATAATTATCTGTTTCTGATATTGTCTTGACATTTGCAAAGGTTTTTGTTTTAGAGATTTTCATTTGTGTAATCACATGTATTAAAAAAAACATTAGTCTCTATTGTCATAAACTGTTATATCTAATTTTCTTTCAAACAAATATGCTACGAGATAGAGACATTTTCAACTTACTCCTGGAGGGAATCGTACAATTCTTTGATGGGATCAGCATCACTTTTCTTCATACTTGTTCTGACTGCCTCCTAAAATACCATTTCCAAAATATAATTGTGAACATTTCCCAAATAAATGCAACTAACGTAGAACTAGCAAATGTCTCTGAAGGGGTCTCTGTGAAATGGTTCAAAAGGTAGCACCTTTATCATAACCCTTATGATACTCAAGTGTCACAGCTATTAACTTTCAGGCATAGAAAATAACATATGCAAATCATATTCGACTAGTCCATGACATTGGGGCCAGAGGTAGACCTCTACAAGGAGAGGAATCATGCGTTAATGTTTTGTTTAATTCGTAAGTTATCAGTAAGTTCTGATAATCGTAAGTTATCAGTAAGTAAGTTATGTATCGCGATGTTTACACTCTACAATGTTTAAAATATGTTTTCAGAATGATTTACAAATTGCCTTTTTTCCACTAGTTTACAAAATGTTTCATGTTCATTTGTATAGCCCGTACGGAAGTATATAAGTGTTAGTTATATAGTGTTATTTATTATTATTTTGCTGTTGCTGTAAGGTAGCAGTGGCAAAACTGAATTATAACGTGTTTTGTGAAGATGAACTCAATTTGTTACAGATAGTGTATTGAAGTTGGAGTCAGTTATTAAATTAAATATTCAATATTCCCTACATATCTTTTTATAAAAACTTTAAGGTAAGTATGTTTTAAGGTTTAAACCCTCATTTTTAATTAAGTGCCATATGATTAGTCTGGCATGCCATACTGATCAATCAAGTCCGACTAAAATTATATATGCTAAAAAATACTTAATTCATAATATGATAAAATGACAAATTTTGACATCACAATTTGACGCTTTTAAAGATTGATAAAATAAATTGTTGTTTAATAAAACAACAATATTTTACTATCTATTATATTTTTCTATGCATAATGTTAAATGTACTTGAAAACAGCATTCAAATTATTAAATTTTCCTTGTTGAAATTAGAATGTGTTGGTTTTTATTGAAAATTTAATAATTTGAATACATTTAAGTAACCAATATAAACTTGATCTCAACTAATACAGCATTAATCAAGAGCTATATAAGAACTATTTTTCTAATTTTCTTAAGCTTACTTAGCTTACCATTAATGGAGTACTGCTATATTGTGTTAAACCAGGTTTTCTCAAAACAGGTTTTTACAGCAAAATTACAGTAAAAATGTCCTGAAAAACTATTTTTAGTATTTTCAGCTATGTAAAACAAATTACAGGAATTAATTTACTTCAATACATTTAAAAACTGTTGTCTCTCTCTCTCTCTAATCACCTGAAGAAAGTGCCAGTGGTACAGAAAATTTGTGATTATGTGATTTTTTTGTAAGTGGACTTATCTTCTACGGTAAGTTTGCTGATGTCCTATCTCTCCAATATACTACTGTAATTTAAAAAACAGTCTAAGAAGGCAAAGTTGTGAACTAAATTCATTATTCATCTCTAAGACGCCAATCGTAGAGATATGGGCGAATATGAGGAGTGTGATGAGTGTAGATGAACGAGTGTAGTCATTGTTACTATCTGAGTTCGACTTAGCTCAGGAAGGACTATTTATTAATAGCCCAATAGCCAGGGCAACTATGGGACCTACAGCTTTACATGGAATCCGAACCACGTAGTGTTGGTCTGATTTTCAACTAACTGAAAAGTCTGACACTCTGTTTTCTTCCCTAAACAACATCCGAACCTTGACTACCATCCAACATGGACACTCCAGACTTCTGTAGTAGTGTCCACGCTGATGACAACCATTGAGCGGACGCTACAGTTAAATTAAATGGACAGTACAGATTAGAAGGTTCTCAGTGAGAGGTTGAGTATACAAATACAAAGGAAACACAAATTTTAAATATTTAAATACAAAAACAAACACCAAATTTATTTTTCCTGCAACAAGTAATACTGATTTTAACAGGGATAATGTTATTCAACTGCTGTTTGAATGTTATTTGTTGTTGTAGGACTGTTTATGTTTGTTAAAACTGTAGAGATTTTGTTTAGAAAAGAAACACAATATTTTTTACAGGTCAAAAACTCCTCTCATTTTCAGGAGTTTCAAATGGTACTCATTATTTCCTCTCATCTCAGTTCACTTAAAAGACCTGATATAAATGCAAGAAATTATGATATATGATGACATTTGGATTTAATTAGAATGCTTTTATTCATACACATTAATGCAATCTGTACAAACACTAAATAAAAACATGAAGACAACAGAAGTTTTTAGACCTGTCACAATATTTATTGTGTTTGTTTGTTCAATACTAGAAGTGTTAGAGTCCAGCTGTTTTAGCTTTACCTGAGGTTTGCGGGCTAAACTGAACAATTTACATAGGCAACGGCACACTCCAGAACGTATCAGCCCTCCTCTCATTTTTACATCCGGTGACTCACAATTGGAAAGAATGTAGGAAGGCATAAATTTATTTTTTCCGTCTGAATTAAAAACTGTTTAGTGTTTAACTTGGAAGTACTTTTTTTACTGATTACAAATGTAAAAAAACGAAGTCAATTGGATAATTTTAACTCATAAAAATTATTTATGTGAATTTTACAATAAAGTAAAACCGTTTATAAACCGGAAAGAAATCTATTACTTTTTTCACGTTCTATCACTTTATTCACATTTATTAGGGGATATAGAAAAAATCTATTAATCATTATTGGAAAAACAATTTTTTTATATCGTAAAAAACTTTTATTATTTTTGTGAAGACCCTAGTTGTGATTCATCTGGACTGAAAACAAATTAGCCGTGGGACAGGAAGGAGCCAAGCGCTCAAGATATACAATGTTGACATGTTGTGCTCCCCTCAGAGGTAAAGTTAGAGCGGTTTTAGAGTAGAAGTCTTCAACGATTTAAAAATCATGAACGTTATTCAACTAGAGCGTATAAATCATGAACGTATAATCATTCTAGAGTTAATACTGACAAATCAGTTAATGGCATCATTATTTTCTTGCAATTTTCATTTAAAAAAATATTCCTCATGAAGTGTTGCAAACCTAATGGAAATCAATAAAAACACAGAGGGAAAAGTATAATAAGTATTTACCGAGTTAGAATTCCATTAAAACTACAAATATTGATTTAAAACCCAATTAGTATCGAGCCAAAAAAAAAACTATAAACTATATTCTTATATTTGGGAACTACAAGAGCCATTTTAGGTTAATGCAGTAGATGCATCTCTGAGTAGCGGCTAAAAATAACAAGAGGTCACAACTTGTTTACATAAGTTGTGAAAGTTACTAATTTTCAGCAGTTTGATAAGAATATCTCTAAATACTACATTACTGGTGATGTGGATACGTATTTATACTCTGTTGAGTATTCAATTAAACATTGAAATTAAAACTGAAGTTGTTTGATTTCAACTTCCTTCAGAACTACCTTTAGACTTAGTAGTTAAGTGTTAAAATCTATCTCATCTAGTTTTTATTGTTGTTTGGTCCATCGTGATTATTTGATGTGCTAATTCTAAACACTTTATAGAATTAGACATCTTAATAATTTATGGAGTTTATATTGTTGAAACTATTTTTACTTTTAAACAAAATTTGTGTGGTGAAATGAAAAAAAATTGCTACACATGATTTTAATAAAAAATTAAATAATTTACACAAACATACTCACAGAATGAAAATTTATAAAAAAACTCACCGAAACATATTGTTGGTAAGGGTTTTTTAAATTATCATCAATCACAAAAAATTACAAGATATATAGAAATTCAAATTAGTAGTACAAAATTATCTTTTAAAAATCTCTTTAATCAATTGAGGAGCATTATAATGAATACAGATGGTCCTCTTTATGTATTTATATTCAAACTTTAGTATGGTACTGTAAATTAAAATATGTTCTCTCTTAGTGTAAACTGCATCAAAATAGTTCGATGACATTTTAGGCGGTGTTGCTATATCGTTTCTGAGAATCACCAAACCACATGTTTCATCTATGACAAGTATGCTTATGTTCAATACTGTCAATTCATATGGGCGAAATCAGCTGGTTTGTTCATTCTATTTAATATTGGTAACTAAATTCACCAATTACATAGAAGCATTCAGCTGAATAGTTGGGCAAGTTATTTACCACTTATCAGCTGGAATTATAATTATGGGAATTAGAACAGTATTTTTGTGTTTTTTCAATTTCGCCAATGTGACGTCATTGGAGATGTGCGTGATACCTACCGTCTTCTTTCCTATGTTCCATGGTTTGTAATAACAAATGATGGTGTTTGTTTACTGCAACAGATGTTTAGACAAATCATCAATATTTTCAACAAATTTTATATTTGACAACATTGCTGGATGAGAAGTGAGGAGGGGGCTTCACATGCCACAGCTGTCATCGGACTATTTTGGTGCGGTTTAAATTAAATGTTACTTAATTATTAAAATGAAATGACTCGTTTCATGAATGAAATGATATGCTTGCGGAAATCCTAATCATTTTGAATATACCATTTTGTGAATGTGTTTTCTGATTTGACAAAGTGAGAATTACCAAGTTTCTATTCAAGATTGCCCTGTTGCTTGTTTTTGATCATAACATAACATGTTCACTCCTTCTATTAGAGAAGGAACGGTAGCTTCTAATGCTTTATATTCTAAGTGCTCACAATTCATATCAAACTGTTTGGAAAGAAAAACCTTTTGAGTATGATATTAATCAAGACTATTAAATATATAATAATCGGCTAGAGACCAATCTCCTTCTTAATCTTACTCTGCCCCTTCCACATAGACTGATCTACGTGGAGAACTTATTAAGGGGGAGAACAGTAGAGCACAAGTTGAACATTACTGATAAAAACTTATCGCCAAGGCCAGAATTTACATTTACGCTATCTCTAACAAGCTTTAGACTGCTTGGCTACTGTCTCTTCAATAGTCAGATGTTATAAAAGTAATTGATTACAGTAAATATTTTTATAATCCTTAGATTCAACGGATTCTCAAAGAAAAATGTTAAATTGTACTTATACGTATTTTTTTGTAAATTGTAGACTGAGCCATCCACAAACTTACAAAGATAGTAAATACTTCCGGGCCACTGGCTCCAAATTATTTCACTCTCTTTATAAACTTGTGTATGCCTCTATTTAGAGCTTACCAAGTATACTTCTTTCCTTTCACTTTTGACTGAAATCCTGGGCCTAGTGCCTTGATATCAACCTGTGATTCACCATTTTATAATTTCTTTCAATACACAATAAGCTAATTAAGAATTAATAACTAAGCAAAACCGATGTCTAGTGAACCATGTCATAAAAACTAATTACGTTTTACAGTAAACCTATGAACTTCCTACTTCTTTGATACTTTAAACCCAGATGAAAAAAACTTAAAAAGAATATCAATCACTTGAATATTACATATACTTTATTACAGTGTTGAGCCAATTTTATACTGGAAAGTATAAACAGTTGCATAACAATCTTATGAATAAAAAGAAATAATAATTTTGGAAATTCTATAGAACAAAAAAGTTAATAACAATTATCTTAATGGATAATTAAGTCTATTGTAACCAACTACTATAAGAGTGCAATGAAATACTTTTTATAAAACAGACGGAAACCTTTAAATAAAGGTTTTATCAATAGTTTATGAAAAATGATTGTTTGGAAAACGTGTACTGTACTAGATTAAATTAGATTATCATAAACAAACTGGCAAATCTATTAAAATATGTGTTATCAGTAAACATGCAGCTCTTGTGTTGATGAACATTGATGGTCTTATCTATTGATGTCAAGTTAAACAGCTTTAAAATAATGAACTAATTATAAAAATAAATGAATTATCAACAGACCACTTCAAATTACAATCATAAAATTCCACCTTTTTCTTATCTAGCCAAACATCATTTGACACTAAAACAGATGCTTGTAATAATTGCAAGTTGCACTTCAAGGCCAAATTCTGTCTTTATCTGTTTTGACAGATGCATTACTTGTTAAAGGTGTCATAGAAAGTATGTCGTTGCATTTATGAGTGTCAATTATCAGGTGTGGTACGTTGATTGGGCCAATAATTAATTATTGTTTGACCACAGTAATTATTTTCAATCACATATATAATCAATAAACAATATTGGTTAGCTCATTACTATATAAATATAATTTCTGCATAAAAATGTACACGTTATGTTAAAAATTAAATGTTTAAGAAAAAGCATATATTATACAGAATTATTTTTAAGTCACAAATGGGACAGATAAAACATGCTTTTTATGATTCAAAAGTGTCATTGTTTTATTTAACAGTATACAAACACACCTTAAATGGACAGGTTGGCAGTACTATGGACCCACCTATATACATGCAGTGATATTGACTCACCCAGATATTGATATCCCATACAACACCTCAAACTCCTTTTATGGGCGAGTGGAGAGGTCAATAATAATGTGCGTGAGGTATATACTGAAGGAGTTCCAGTAAGGCATAGTTAAATTTGCTCCATAGGTAATTATTATACAAATTGCATCTCCCATGAACAAGAGTGTACCTGTATACCAATATGTTCAATGTTCTAGAGTCAGAGTAACACACAGCTGTGTGTGACTTCAAATAGCTTGCTAACAACTAATAGTAATCTACTAAGGGACACACCTGCACGCTACGCATGCCAACCCCACTCGCCGTAGTCGTTACACCTCGGTCTGTGATTTATGACTACAAATAGTAGTAGGTTAACTGCATAACGTAAAATAACAATATTACATTTATTTACAGTATCCCAATCACATTACTTGCGTTGCTACCTGTTTATTATAATAAACACCCAATGATATTACGTTGCCTATTTCAAACATGTTAATTTCATTTGTTTAACAGCTGACAATTATTTAGATACATAAAATAACTGCATTAGATTATCATTAAAACAATGCCTACATCCTTCCCTGGTTTAACATTATGAAAGATCTAACCTCATCAATATTACAAACACCGTTGTTTTTATTCCAACAGCTATTAAAACTATTTGTAAATCGTTATTTACATTTGAACAGCTGTTACTTTTCGATTTATTTAAATCTCTCTATGTTATTCTTATGGCGAAATAGCATAACATTTTATTTACGTTTATAATAAGTTTTTCAATAACCTTGGACCATATTGGCACCAATGATATGGGCCTACAGTTCACAAGAGATTCTTTAACACCTTTTTTTGAATACAGGAATTACCTTAGACACTTTAAACTTGTCTGGAAAATAACCTACATTAAAACATTCATTAATGGTATGACACAGTACCTCCGATACAAAACTTCTACTTTCTTTTACCATAAAAGAGATATATTATATATATACCAAAATACACAGATGACTGAACATCCTAAGGAATAACCCTGCTGATACGGCACAGTGGTATTGATCCACGCACTCATCCATACACGCACAGTGCTATTTTGACCCACCCGCCCGCCCATACACGTATAGTGGTAGTGACCCATGCACCCACCCATACACGTACAGTGGTACTGACTCACCCGCTCACGTACAGTGGTATGGAGCCACCCGCCCACCCATACACGTACAGTGGTATTGCCCACCCGCCAACCCATACACTTACAGGGCTTCCTGTGCCATTCAGGGTGAAAATATTGAAAAACTAAAATCAGAGGCAAATTTTTTGACACCTCAACCGTTTAAATTGGTTAAGAAATAAGGGAGGAGTTATGTTGACAAAAAACGGCTTCACATATTATATTAAGGATATTAAAATTTAATTTATTAAAATTAACAGAAAACAAACTCATTTTCACAAAACAAATTCAATAAAAAAATTAAGTGCAAAAAATTTAATATCAAGCTATAATGAGTTCAATAATAAAAAATATGTAAGAAATATATTTAAACATATTACTTCTCCAAATGAAGGAATTAGACATGCTCTAGGCAGGTATACTCCAGTGTATGTTTAAGGGTGTTAAAACAATTAAGTGATTAATTAAAAGGAGGAAAAGAAGGAACGGAAGAATGACTAAATATTAGATGGTTTTGGAGAGTTGATTCGAGAGGGGGAGAGCTATTGTCTGCACAACACCGATAGTTGGGCAGAACTATTCTCAAGAATTATCAAGAACTATTCTTGAGTGGCAGGATGTATAACTAACTGTTATACTGAAATACAGTTTGTTTCATTATCATCAATGTTCAATGTTAAATGCAAAATAAAAGCTGATATTTTCTAAATTTTATTTGTGCTTAACAAAGTTTATTGGATTTCATCAAATAAATATAAATTTATTATAAAAATAATAAGTGAACTTTCCAATAAAAACAAATTGGTTGGGACTTCATTTAAATATGTAAACAAGTTTCATTTTAATTAATTTTTAAATATCTTCAAGAATTGAGATGGAAAACTAATTAACCTTGGATTGTCAATAATTTTGATTATTTTGTTTTCTCATTATTTTTTATAGTAACTGATTTTAGTATGTCAGGAATCCTTGAAAATGTTAAGTTAATGATATGGTATAGAAAACAAGCGTTATGTTGTACATTTTATAAACATTCAATAAATTTATCTTAAAAAAAGTAATTTTAGATGTACGATAAGTTAGTAAGTACACCTAAAGACAACAGGAGTTTGTTATACTTTCGAAACGTTGTGTTTGTTTCCTAAACATTCGAAGCATTGGAAATTTCCAAATATTATCTACATATAAAATTATCTAATACTGTTTTTTATAGTTCAACTTCTAATTGTAGTTATGATTCACACTTATAGGAAGGGTGTTTTAAGAAAGAACTAGAGATGATATTATTGCACTGGTAAATCAAATACGTTCACAAGCATGTCATCTGTTACAGACTCTACACTGATAAATTATTTATTTAACTGCATCGCAGCCTTTAACTGAACTGCTTCAAAAATACCAGCCAATGTTTTTACCTGGTCAATAATGTTGCCTTTAGCTTTAATTACTTAAGATTTTTAAATTTAGCTGAAGACCTCCCCTACAAATTTTTGTTTAATTTCATACAAATTGTGTATTTGGAGAATCATTTAATGGTCTAAAACAGAATTTATTACTGTAATTGTTAAGTAACATCTCTGGTCTTCTTTTATTACATATCTTTTACTTTAACATGTTCACCACGATGTGCGCCACCAGTGGTACACGCTACAAATCTTTGAACTATCAAATAAGTGTAGTTTTATCAAGTGTACTATACTAAAAAACGATATTGTTTTTAAGGTCAAAAATTAAAATATTCAGTAATGTTTGTACAATATACATATTATATGATTGCTATACATGAGTTTGTTGAATGGTAATAATAAAAATCGAGTGTCTGAAAAAAAAAGTTTCAATGTTTTTGATGGGAACCCTACATGTGCCTTGACTGTTTTAACAAAATTCATTAAAATCTTGTTATTTTACCAGAAAAACTATTTTTCAGTATGACAAACTTATATGTTGTGGCTTATTATTGTAGTTTTTAAGTTACATTTAAGCACATTATCCTGGTGATAATTTACTAAAATGTGCGGCACTGGTGGACATATATGGTCCATATTTAGTATAAGACATGTTTAAGGTATACAGAGCACTCAAATAAAACCCGGCTGCAGTTTGGAACAAGTATTGTTGCCACTGAAGTGTGCGCCACGAGTACATGTCGGGGTTTTAAACAGTTCGGCATGTACCACCTGTGGTGCACACCGTTGTTTTGTGAAGAAATATTTTTTATAACTAACAAACATTGTGGTGAAGGTATTAATTTCATTGATTAAACATCCAGTTTTTTTTTTTAATTTAAATTATAATTAAGCTTGCTATTATTACAGATGTGACCTAGTGGAAGTATTGGTGCAAGAGATACACTGAGTGGTGGAAGGGATATGAGCTACATTCCCCCACTGGACCGACACACCTATAGCATCGCACCAACATACTGTTGTCATGGATACTAGAGAGACAGTATGCTGTTTAGCGAAATTATTTTTTGAAGTTGGCAAAAAAGGAAGCTAAAAGTACAAATACTATCTGCAAGTGAAATTTAAACATAATTCCAATTAAAGACTCACTTGACTGATAATCTTCCACTACTCTTGCATTAATCTCCTTACCCATTCGTTATTGACTATCACACTTCTGGTAACATTTACGAGCACTATGGCTTAGTTAGTTCACCAAAACTTACATTGCACATGTGCTTTATAGGTGCGTTATGAAGTTGCAGCATCAGTAATGCAAGTAAAATTATTTGGTTAAACATTTACTAAGGTTTCTAAAATAAATATTTAAACACATTTTGATATTCTTTTAACATATATTACCTGTACATTTTTCCAATTTATATTGGTTAGGGTCAGCAAATTAATGATAGTTTCTCATCATTCTTTATTAAATTTGACAACTATTCAAAAAAGGATTCTGAAATATAGTACTTAGAATAAACGTGTATTTTGAAAATAAATTAGTTTTCAGCCTTATATGCAAAATTTAAATACATGAAGAGCAATAATGATTTCAAGTCAAAGGAAGAGAACTCCAAACTATTACTGTTTTGTATAAACGGTTGGATACGAAAAGAAGTGACATTGGAAATATGCTGCCCTTTCTTTCTCCAGGCTTGTAAAAATATAAACAGAAACAATCTTTTTCATTTCAATTTTTTCTTACACTGGCCTTGCAGCATGTGTGTGAGAACTTTGATAAAGAAGAAGTACCAACTGTTGGCGTAGTTGAGTATTCGAACTTTGGACCAAGCACTCAACAGTTTGAAGCCTTAGCCACTGAGCCACCACACTAGTAAATCTTTTTACATTTGAACCTCGTTTAACCGACGTATACAGGCCGTGATGACGTCGGATAAGTGAAAATGTCAGCTAATAGGGAATTGCAATAAATATGCTAATTTTTGTATAACTAAGTACTTAAATGCATTTTACTAAGAATTAACACTTTAGTATTGTTTAAACAATCATTACTTTGGGTTATAGAACACAAAATAAAACTGATTACAATAAGAAATACAACGTAATACAATTTCAGTACAGTATAATGTATAAGTTGCAAAACACAGAGTTATTTAACAATACCTAAAATAAAAGATAAATGAACGAAATGTATTAAATATAAAATTAACAATATAAATGAACTTTATACAGAATTCTAAAAATACTCTTCTTACAAGTAATGTTCACTCCGCTCATACGGAACAGCCTGAACATTAAGCACAGCCTTTTTTGACACGGAGGGTTACTCATCACTACGAACGTCATTGTTCAACATGTTGGTGGCACTTCTGCATCCTTGAGTGGTAATTATATTTGGAAAGACAAGAAATCATAGTTCGCTTGAGCAGGTGTAACCTTTGGTCTTTTTTTCAACTGCCCTGACACGTACAGTGATACTGACCCACTCATCCGCCCTTACATGAACAGTGATGTTGAACCACCCACACGCCCTTACACGTATAGTGATATTAAGGCGGACTGAGCGTAAGGCCGGACATTAAGCAAAAAAATTACTGTATCTGCTCATTCAAAAATACATTAGCTGACCAGTTACTTATTGCTGTATTGCATTGTTATGTAATTCACATAATACAGTATACGTACTACACAATTAAATTCTGTAACAAATTAATTGATTTTTGTTGTATAAAAGTCAGTTCCGGTCCCGACTTTCTCGGAAAATCTGACGTTTTTACGGTGGCGATTATGGGCTTGGTATGTTGGTTGAAACGGAATGTCCAATAACAGCATGTTGTATAAGGCTCTACTGTACTCCTAAGCCAACTGGTATTATAATGCTAAAAAGTAGTGTTATTCAATCTAAAATGCTCTCTTCCCAATGTTCATGGAAATATTGTTTTACCCATAAACCTACCAAATGTACACGATTTTTTTAGACTGAAGACATGGCAAACAAACGTGCCAAAATGAATGATACTCAATTTCTCATACTCAGGTCTAATGGATAAAGCACAATAGAAAATAAACATATGCTTTATAAAAACATCACAATTTATTTGTTGAAAATCTTCTTTGGTTTACATAATTACCACCTAAGAATGATTTGAGTTTGAAAAAATATCTAGGGAGGATATTATTTACACTAAATTAAAAATAATAACAATTAATTGTACAGTATTAAACTTTTACAAAGAAAAACAACATAGTTATTGGTAAAGTTTAAAAGCTCTATGAATATATATGTCACCATATAAAACTACAAAACTAACAATCATAGTTTGACTTACTATCAACAAAACAATCGAGAGATAATATATTCATTTATTAAGTACATTTAACAAAATATTTATCTGATATAAGACTTAACTAAAACAGCCATGAATGTCCTTATAAATATACATACAACATAATTTAAGCTATTTTAAACAATTTACATACACATGCTATTGTTATGTGATAACATAGTCACGACCCTAAAAACACAATAACAATAATATAATTGAAACCATTTTTACAAAACTGTTGAGGGAATGTTGTCTGTCTTACAAATTCATGGTTATCAATAAATACTGAAAATTATTGTTTTAAGCAGAAATAAATGTAAAAATGGTGGAATTGGTTTGAAAATCGTAAACTTTTGTTTCATAAAGAAATATGAATTTCTAAACTTCAAAATTGGTGCTCTTTTAATCTAATAAAAGACTATCAACGTGCACATGTGGGAAAAATCTTCTCTGCTATTTACTGGTTTAATCTTACTATATTTTAAATAAATTTCATAAAGAAACTCTGTTACATTTGACAATAAGAGTAAAAGTTTATTATGTTTAAGCATTCAACATAAACTTACAATTTCGTACTGACTTATTTACATTTTTCTCCAAGACTTGAATCATAAAGAAATTAATCATTAAAAGTCCATACTGAGCCACCCACCCATCCATACAATATGGTGGTACAGCTAACCGCCTACCCATACCAGTTCGGTGGTATATGAAGACAAACAATAGAAATGTTAACACATCAAACAAATTAAAACCAAATGAAAATATTATGTAAGAGGAAATCTACAGAACCGGAACCAGTTTTTCCAATACATTTAATGAACTCACCAGCTTGACTAAAGAATAAAATATTTAAATATATAAATCAACGAACATAAAAATTTCATCTTTTTTTAATACTTTTAGATTTTATTTATATTTTCTCTGTTTGCATCTAATATGGATTAATTTTTTTTAATCCTAGACCTGCAGTCATTGTTAAATGGACTATTTTTACATTTGAGAACTAATTTAATATAATTTTTCGTAAAATTTGTGTCCAAAAATTCAAATGTGCCAATCAGAAACGTTGGATACGCACGAAAGTTTATGACCCTGTCATGTTATACTGTCCTTGACCCTTCCACCCACGATGACTGATAATTCATTTCTTCAACTTTGATTGCATTGATGTTTATTCAGTTAAAATTATTGTTGGTGCACTTTTGAATTATAGATTTTTAAACCTCAGAATTTACATTTAGAACTAGTAACGATTTTTAAAAATATTCAAGATAGAAACATCTTACTAATTAGTAACAGTATGATATAATACATATATTTTTGTGCTATATTTACATTTTTGGGTAATAGGTACACTTTTATCTTTAATCCATAGTTTACACTCCTTACACAATCTAGTGCTTAAATAAACAGCTGACTAAGGTCAAATAGTCTGTTAATTTTTTGAGAGCAAATATGATAAGAATTATCATAAATATAAGCCACTACAAATAATGATTACGCATCAAGCACTCTCGCTTCAGTGCCATAAATCTTTCAAGCCTAAATTCTATGATCTAAGATAACACACTTTAAAAATATGTTAAACTTGACACATGCAGAGTTATCAGAAAAGATTATGCAACAATTAACATTCCATGTTTAGCTCAGAGTTTTGAATTTTAGACTTAACAGCCTTTTTATTAAATAAACGGCCTATTATGCTAGCAATTATAAACTATTTGCCCACATCATATATTTTTCATAATGTAATAACATGCTTAGGTATTGATGTTTTGGCAATACTACCAAATCTACAACTATTTCAACATTTTATATAAAAGAATATTTTTAAAATGTGCATGAATTGGATAAACAAAGTTGAAAAGTACATCAAATAAATCAAAAAGCAGTTTGTCAAATCAAATCCACTTTGTGACAATATATAAATTAAAAAAAAAAAAAAAAAAAAAAAAAAAAAAACATGTGCAAACACTTAAGCTATTATCTAAACATATTTCTAAGGACGGAACTAAAGGAAGGAGTGGATGGACTGGAACTTATATGAGCTATCTCGTGTAGATAAGGCTGGCAATCTTCGTAAGACAAGTCAAATATAAGGCACAGGTCTGGCTGGCTCGGAATGTCTGGCATGTATTGACATCTGTTCATCAGTTCAGTGATGCATACTATTTTCTCTGTCAACAATTCTCCCATTTTTTCTCTTCCCAACTGCTGCTCCTGCTGATTGTTTAGTTTGATCAAGTCCAGATGAACGTTCCAAATTTCCCATGGAATACATTCTGGTTGAAATGGCCACGAAGACTTCTTTTTCCTAAAGAATTTGAGGGATATTTCCCCTGAAGCAGCTCCATCTGAACTTCGAAGCTCTTCTGAAAACTCAGAGGCTTTCTTTTTAATATCTTGGTCGAGACTGGGTGACGAGCACCTAACGTATGTTAAATCTATAAAATCGCAGTCAACATCTGTATAGCCGACAGTCCCTTCTAAGTAGTTGCCATGTTCTTGGTAATGAAACTTTCCAAAAGTACGGTAAAACAGCACAGTATGAAATATACTTGCGACAGCTTCTTCCACTTGGTAACCCTCCAAGGCCAGCTTCAATGTTTGTGTCTGAGCATTCATTTTCAATCCTCAGGGAGGAAACGGCTTCGTTCCAGTTAAATCTGATAAAGAAAGACGAAGCTATCATAAAAGCTGAATATAAATTGCTTAAAGCAAAGTATTAATGATTAAAATTAGTACGTACTTATTGAATCTAAAATTACAAAATTGCACCAACAATATCTTACAGATATTTTATAAGTAACTCATTACTGGCCAGGATATCTTCTGTTATAAGCTCTCTATTAATTAACACTCCAGATTAAGTTAGTAAATAAGACCCCCTTTATCTTTTATATATATAATAAAAAAAAAAACAACTATGCACTTATTTTATTTTTTTATTCTATCTTTTATCTTATTATTATCTATATATATATATATATATATATATATATATATATATATATATATATATATATATATATAAAATCCAATGTATGTTTGTCTGTCTATCCTTTATGCGCTACCAAACCGTCCAGCCGATCGCCATGAAACTTGGGGAAGTTGTTCTATATACCCCAGGGAAGGTTTCTGTCCTATTCCCGTTTCTTTAATCCCTCAGGGCTCCATCCCTTGGACTTCTAAAGTTTCAATGTTAATCAAATAGCAGGATGCATGAAGGTATAATAAGTCAAATATAAAAAGAATATCAGCTGTGGGTTTTAAATATGTCAAAATTATACTGTTTATATTTTTATGTTTTGATTTCTTGTGAAGCTATATTAAAATTGATTGATTTATTTTATTAACAGCTGTTAAATAAAAACAAATAGAATAAAATTGTGGTAGGCAAAACTTTCAAAATTAAAAATAATTGAGTACAGTAGTAAACTACACAAAACATCAGCTGTTTAAATTGGATACTGTGTAAACTGAAAGGTTGCTGCACATTTCAATGATACAATCAAAACTCAATATTATGACCAGCGAAGCCGGCGGGTACAGCTAGTCTCTAATAATCTGTGGTAACTTGCATAAAAAATAGTAAATAAACGTAATTTATAAACGATTAAACCTACTGTATTTAAATTTATATAATCATTAGGGATGGATGATAAATTCAGAATTCACTATGAAAATATACCAGAATATGACGCCTAGATGAAAAATATTATATTGATAAATTAGTTTACAATTGGGTCACAAAAGATTTTAATTGAACTAATAACTGGCTAACTATTATTACATCCTACAGAGCAAAATTAAGCACACTGTAATGCTAGTGAATGTATACAATGAACATCTCTATTTTCCTTGAGGCAGTAGGCCTAGTAGTAGACATTACTAAAACATTACCGTAAATGGCTTTCCTCAGAGACTGACTGGTTTCTGGTCAGTATTTTACTATATTAAATGTTCAGTCAAAATAAGTTATATGCCCGCAAAATCTAAACTTTTTCCTATACATTTGGGGCATTCTAAAGTGATAACATTGAATGAATGAAAAATCCTTTATTTGAGTGGCGAAGTTAGGACTATAACCTACAGTCCTCTCTTACACTTAACCGTGTAACGAAAACAATAAACACTTTCAATTAATATTTAACACAAAACAATACAAAGTAGGAATCTCTATTTGATAATCTAAAAGTTTAATAATAAAATTACTAAATTACCTAGATTAATGGAATAAACAAATTTGTAGCTAATATAATTAATATTTCCAATAAATGAAAATAAAATGTCTTATTAAGAAAAAACAATTGAACTAAGGAGAATAAAAAATCAATTTTGAAAAAAGCAAAATGAAAATGAAACACTTAAGGAAATGACTTATTTTCCATCTTTCACTCAGTTCGCCCCACCATGCATACAGCCCAGCACCACCATCAGCCCTGCAACCCTCGTGCCAGCTAGCTTTTAACCTCCCTTGTGAAGTGGGCACGCTCATAGACAGCTTCGATTCTGTCTGATAGGAATTCTATAGTCTGCAGACGGTAACTGTAAAAGACTTATTAAAGACTGATGTTGTTTATAGTAGTACTGACTATGATAATTCCCTCTTTTAGTATGGTTATTGATTTGGGACAGAAGGTGAATTTTTCTAACAAGTAAGTAGGGGATGACAATTGAATCACAGAGTGCACTAGAGTAAGTATATGATACTTTCATAGTTCTTTCAGTTTCATTAGTTCTAATTGTTGAAAATAAGTGGAAACGTGATCATCATGCTTTAGATTTAAAAATTAATCTGATGCAGTAGTTTTGTGCACACTGTAATCCATCAGCCAGCTCAACATTCATGTCATTGGTTACAGCCATCACAGTAGTTAAAGTGGGGTAGCACCACAGTCTTTAACAGCATTAATTTAGTATTAAACGGTAGAAATAAAGCAAATCGCTTCAAACTATGAATACCGGCAAATACCTTGTTGCAAGTACAGTAGTAGTAGCTGTCTCATGCCAAGTCAACTATTTCTTGATATTAAGGCTTAGATTTTTAACTTAAGTCACAGTAGGCCTACTCTTGGTTTTGGTTAAAATTCAGTTTTAGCTTAGGACATGTTTGTAGGTTAACTTGTGATAGTAGAAGAGGGTTTCCAATGATGATAGTCTGAGTTTTTGTTTCGTTCAACTGCAAGCCTGTTTTCCCTAATGGATTGACATGGCAGATGGATTTGATATCAGAGTTTGTCGAGGTTACACAGTTCTCCTTATCACTGACACGAAAGTGGGATTAAATTGGCAAATCGTCAGCGAAGAGATAGAACTTCGAATGTATAGTGTTGTTCGTCACATTTTTGATGTAAAGAGAAAAGAGTAAAGGTCCAAGAACTGAGCCCTGAGGACGGCTCTGGAACAGGCCTCCAGCAAGACTCATTGTCCTCAGTAGTGAGATGGATTTTTTGTTAGAAGACAGTATGATGGGTCACCAACAATGATTTAGTGCCAATCCAGCCGGTATAGGTTAGCAGCCATGATCAACTTGGGCAGCACCAGCACTCGTGATCAGCTCGGGTTAGGTTAGGAAATAATGCCTATCGATTCAGCTCTAAAACAGCTCTAACAATCCGCAAAGAAAAACTACTTGCAGACATATAACCGATTTTGACAAAATCTTCAAATGGTACAGCCCTATATCAGAATAATCCTTTGTTGTTGTCCTACAAATAAAACTACTAGTTATGACCAAATATTAAATTACTGCAGTTTTGTTATTTACTAATTAACATGAATAATTAACCTAAACATAGCAGTAATACACAACGCAATGATAGAAGTCTTTTTGATCTAGCCAGATAAACAAAGAGCTTTTAAAGGAATAGCACTCCCATTTTGAGCTTAGTCAAAATGACAAAAAAAAATATATCTTGGACAACCAAAGTAGAGCTAAATATAAAACCAAACTACATGGCGCTTAGCGCAGGTAGTTTAAGAGAGATGGAGAACTTCTCCCACTACAGTTCTCTTTCAGCGTGCTGCAAGGTACAGTCAAGTCTGTAAGGTTGCCTATTAATAAACATGGGCTACCATGTCTGTTATATTATTTAGCTTCTGTCCATAACTAATTATTATTTTAAAATGTACAATTGTGTAAAAAATTATAGATAGATTTTATTTAACATTTCCCCCCACATTGTGTATTTGTCTTATAAATGATAATGTAATGAAATTCTATTATACAAATGGAACAACATATCATAATTATTTCAGCTGTTGTTATTTATAGTAGGCTAAACTGTATAAAGCTATAATGGTCACACTTATAATGTTTACATTTAGATTAATTAACGCTCAAACCACCCCACGCCGGATTTTCTGCCTGTTACAGTGTTCCTATAAGCCTACTTTCAACTGTGAAATTTCTGCCAGTTAGCAATCGTCGGCTTAATCACTTATTATAAGATACCTATTAACGATAGCAATATGATTCGAACGTCTTTAGAAACAAGAGGAGTTCCTGTTTGCAAACATATGTTTGTTTTGTTTCTCGGGCGAAAGGAACAATAAAAAAGAATAATAAGGGTAAACTGCACAATTACTTAGTCAAATTCAATTCTTTTCATTTTTATATGATAACTTCTCGGAAATTCATCCTGTGCATCACGCGATCTCGGGGTTTCATTGCATACCATCAATTCAGTGCAGGACGAAATCTCTGCGCACAATATCACGTCATCAATTGAGGATAAAGCACTCTAGGTAATTGTTTTAGAACTATCAAATTTCTGATGTCATAAGTGCTATGCAGGGTGTGGATATACCATATTAACACCAGACCTCAGGATCTCGTGTCGCATATAAGGAAGTACTGTAATAAATTATACTCTAGCTGAGAAATTGAGGTTATGTTGTAAATACACAGACAACTCAACAACCACGTGGAACAACTCTCCCGCCTTTTCAAACAACAGCTGACAATCTGTTTGCTAATATTGATGTTTAGCCTAACATATGATTGATAAGCTCTCGTACCGCATATAACTAATACATCATTACTCTGGTGCGGCATGTAAGCTATAGATCTCGAGTAAGATTTATGTTACTATTAAATTCACAAAGAAAAATGCTTCCATAGAGGCCAACTCCTGCAACCATGTGTTAATTACAACAAAAAGTATCACAAACACATATAAGGAATTAATTGCGAATTTTATCACCGTTTAAATTTAACCCACAACACGAGACCCCGGGATCTCCTGACGCAGTGAACACGTGTTAATGTCCACGCGTTATCACTGAAATTTCGGAGACATTGTGCCGCGGCAGTTATGGTTAGATTAGGTTAATGTACTGTAGAATGAACTTGTATTAACATATTTTCATTGTCGCAAACCACTTTTCAGTGAGTAGAATTTGTAAAAACATATTTTTACAATAGGCTATGCTAACCTAACCATTACTGCCTCGGCGCGATGTATATGGGCGGCCTCAGTGTATACTAATGTATCACTAATGATACTAACTTCGATAAATAATTTTTACTGGTATTTAGCATCCCAAAAATGTATGATTAAAGTATGAAAAGATTTGAGGTTGACTAAGTAATACTGCAGATTTACCACAAGAAAATCAAGTTGGCAAGGTCGCTACACAGCCTTGGAATTTCAGCCTTGTAACACCATCTCAGGCATGAGGTATAATCTCTTATTATAGCATAGGCTACTCATTAACGATATTGGCATGAATCGATTATCTTTGGATAAGTACTGGAAGAGTTCTCGTTTACAAACATATCTTTGTTTTGTTTCTGAGTAGAAAGGAACAGTGGGAAAGAGTAATAAGAAATAAGAGTTGGCAATTAAAAGCTATTGTTGTACAAGTATGTATAATGCTTGTAAATGTACATTTAGATTATTATTAGGCCTACGATTTTTATAGCAATTAACACCAAAGTAAATATTTTAAAGATAGCCTACATATATTTTATAGGCCATGTATTTCTGTAAATGTTAGTACTAGTTATAGTGTTAGTTATGTAATATTTTAGCAAATATTTGAAATTACTGTTATCACAATAATACATTGTTGCTCAGATTGTACTACATAGCCTACGGTTATATTAGTATAATTTTGTTAAGCCCCTAATAACATATAGTAAGCTACAATACCTATATATTTCCTGAAACTTATAACATTTGGAATGTTAAAATTTATATATATTATAAGGTGACTCCCTACCCATTTTTTTTGTTTACATACAACATTTTTCAATATATCAATTGACATAAAAAAAACAGTTTTTCCAACAAGAAGAGTATTATTATAAAATAGCCTGGTTTATTATGAGTAAAATAATACCAAATTTTAGGTTTATATAATTTTACTAGGCCTATTTTTTTAATGAATTTTTGAAAAAATGTCTGGAAATGCACGAGAACAATTTGGCGGTTTGAGAAAATCTAATAGGCCTACTAAATTGGTACAATACCTGAATCAGTTCCAAATAGTTGACACGCTGACTACATTAACATTTGTCAGACAAAACTTTTCGAAATGTAACTTCTCAGTACAAACACTCTATTGCTTACGTAATCTCAACAAATTATCTATTCCTAAACATTCAACATCTGTTTACAAAAACCACGTGTTACAATGGCATTAATTTGTTAAACCATCTTCCACTATCACTCAGACTGGAATCAAGCCTAACTAAGTTTAGAAAAAAACTCAAAAACCACTTAATAAATCTTGCTTGTTACAGCGTCCGAGAATTTTTAACGGGAAAGATGTAACTAGTTAGATGTGATGCGTTTTATTTTGTTGAAAATCATGAATGATCTTCTTATTTACATGTATGAAATTCTGGTAACTATGCACTTTCTTGCCACCAAACAAATTTGGAACATTTTGCTTGAAATGGGTCTAGAATTGGCTGTATTTTCACGAGATATGCTTTTTATTCTGCAGAAACAACGTATTTTACCGAAAAATTCGAAAAAACCATTATCACAACTTTTAGTATTTTTGTCATATTTCCGTTAATTTAAATGCTATTTTAATAATCTTTTTATTTTTATTTTTTTTTTTTTTTGCGCTGAATACAATTTAAAAACTATTTTGGTCTATTACAAATATTTCTCGAGAAATAACGGAAAAACTACTATCGCGGCGGATCGCGATTAGCGACCATTATATACAACAACTATTAATCACAAAAACCAAATTCACCTAGGTATATTCTCGACGGAGTGACGGCCAGCAGGCCGTCATGGAGGCCAAACGCTCAAATTTAATGCAAATTACGAATTTTTGTTGAGAAAATAGACAGTAAGGATAAGTTAGGTTATATTTGGTTATGTCAGTAAAAAATTTATTTTTCAAGCTGAAAAAATAATTTTACTACAAAACCAGTTATATATTTGTGTTCAGCATAAACACGAGAAATGGAAAAAAAATGTGTCAAAAAATAACGATTTTTAAAAAGTTGGTTTTTCATTATTAGATAAAAAACTAGTTTTTCGATTTTTCGGTAAAAAACGAGTTTTCCGCGGATGAAATCAAACTCCTCATGAGATATAAACTCATTTTTCATCACTTTTTTAACATGAAATTGTATTTTCAGAGGTGGCAAGAAAGTGCAAAATTACCGAAATTCTTATTTTCCATATATGAGTTGATTTTATACACTTTTTTTATAGACATAAGACTTAACTAATACAATTATATTGTTGATTTGGCTGAATAAAGAGTTTGAGTTATATGTTTCGGAATATATATATAATACAGGGTTTTTAAAAATTATATGATAAATGCCTAGGCCTATAAGATCAAAAACCATTTTTTTATCAGTTTTAATCTATAAAAACTGAGTTTTGCCTGGTTGAAATCAACCTTCTCGAGAGATATCAACTTATATTTCACCATTTGTTTATCAAGATACTTATTTTTAGAAGTGGATGGAGAATGAAAAGTTAGCCTAGACCCATTTTTCAAATTGTTATTACAAAACGAGTTTTCCTTGGAATAAGAACTGTGTTTCTAGAACGTAGACCTGACTCTAGGCATACCCACTGATGAATATTAACATTTGAAGGTGTACAGTAATTCCATACTAGTTGTAAATAACTTAGGTCCTAAGCCTACTATAATTCTAATCTCCAAGTCTATTCTCATCCTGTTGCCTACATAAAAAGTGAAGTGGAGGTGAAAATCTATTAGAAAAAAAACCTCAAGATGAACTCTTTACATATTTTGAACTGTTTCAATGTAACTGGTACTAGGCTATTCTATATTGAGGAATTTAGGCTTGTTGAAGATGATTTAAAATTAATTAATCCAGTACATGCATTGATTTATGTGCATACTAGTTGTACTGCATGGGTTCCTTGACATTTAAAAGTGGATTTACTGTCTAATGTATGCAGTATTATTATCCAAGTAGCTTAGTCTAGACAAGAGAAAACTAAATTATTTGCTTAGCTTACCATGAACTCGTTTCTCATCCAATCAAAGTTGCGAGTTTTATTGCTCATAATTAGATAAATTTGAAGGATAAGATTGATTGTTAATTAATAAGTCTGAAAACTTGAGAATAATTAAATAAACAAACAAACTAAACTACACAAATAATCTCCGACTTCTTTGTTTGTTAGACAACGCATTTGTTTTTCACTAAATGCCAACGAGTAACAAATAAAATTTAAGAAAACACATTCTGCAAAGACATAGGGTTTAAGCATTGAAAGTTCCATGGAGTTATAAAATTAAGGAAGTGTTATACTAGAAGGTCTATAATAAAACGTCAGATAATAATCACCAATACAATAATTTATAATAAACAGTAAAATATTATTAATATTTTAGTTGCATTATAATAATATGTCTAATAATGTATCACGAAATGTTTACAAAACCTATGCTCTAATTCACAGTAATATTGTAAATCATAAAACTCGTTAAGTGAATTCTTATACAGAAAAAGAGAGAATAACACTCAGAGAAGAAATCAAATGCAACATTTTTTTTCAGCAATAGTAAATAGTGAAAAATTTTTAACTATACGGTGTATAAGGTATTGCAACTTACTAACCAATGCACACTTAAGTAAATAATTATAATTAATAATTATAATTTATTTATTTGATTTTAAAAACAACATTTACTGCACTTTTACAAACTGATCATTGACATTATTATTCACTTTGTCACTTGACCAGAATGCGGGCTTACTCAGGGAGCTTGGGTGGGTTATTCCATATGGGCTGGCAACATTCAGGGCTGGTGGTGAATCCCAACCGGTGTTAATAAAAGTCACCAGATGAATATAAATTGTTGAAAAAAATTACATATTGTTTAGAGGGTACCACCTCCTTGTTTGAGTTCAACTAGAGCACTAACAAGGAAGGATTCCTCCTCCTTTGGGGATGTAGAAGGATCGCCAGTTACCATGAAATAATATGTATTTAAAAGCTAAGCCAAACCTTTGGTTCCCAACCATAAATAAAAGCAATGTAAACTATAAACCTCGGGCCTATAACTGGCCAATTATTAATGCCTAAAGGTAAAACCTAAACAATTCTTATATCAATTTACTTTAAAACAGAGGACAAACATAGTATATATTTTTGGTTTATTTACTAATTATTATTATTTTCTAGAACGATCCAAAATAAAACATAAACAACCTTATTAAACCCTATCAAAATCAACATAAGACAACTAGATAGCATAGGCACAATACAACAATAATCAAGACTTCAGTACATCAGCAACAACCTTGATCCCTGCAATAAATAACAAACAGTACACCTTAAAACTAAATTAAAATACATTTTAATCTAAAATTAGTTGAAGTCTCCTGGCATCCACGGTCTCATCTGAGAGTTCCTATACTAAAGAAAAGGTCTATATTAAAATAGAAAATGTTTCACTCACCTAGGCAGTCCAGAAATACACTTCTGGTACGGATTGACACGGCCTTATGAAATAACTACGTGCAGTGGTACCGTAGTAAGTAGGTAAGTGTCAGCCAAGGTTACGCTCAGTGCGACAACGCTTCAGATGCAAGCGTAAGAGTCCACCAAAAGCCACCAGGACGACAGTGCAGAAGTCAGTCAGTTATCAGGACCACCCAGTCACTTGTTGGACCCCAGGAAGAAGCCATAAACAAGTGAAAAACATATGAAATAGTAAAATTCTTTTTGTACTGAAGTCCAACAAAACATCGCAACAATACAAATTTCCAAATAACAATTACAACTTGTATAACTCTAGTTCCCAAAGTTAAAGTTACAATATTATTGTTACATAAATTAAATTAGTAAACGATCAAAACTTGCACATAAAATCGTAACAAATGTTGCTTAAGGGAGTTAATCGCAAATAATTATTTTTAAATTTTCTTTAATAGGACATGTTATGCCTTACCAACCAAATCCTGATCACTTGTTATATCACACCAAATACAGACATATATCACCCATCCAATGTTAAATTTTGTGCCTCAAATTAGCATCTATTTGCTTAGTTCATTGTGCACTGGAGCACTGGTGTAATCCCATGCAAATGTAATGCAGTTTAAACCAGCTGTGGTTGCGGGCCTCACTAACCAACAAAATTACAGGGACAAATATTCCTATTAGATGGGATATCTATTATAGGTGTATATAATAATCAATGGTATGAGCCAACATTCAGAGGGAATTTTGTCTGTCCGCTGTAATGTTACACCACATTCCCTGTCAATTCATCTAGTTGATAACCAGTGAATTGGTCTGATTAGCTACTGTCAACAGGATAGAAATGGCAGCTAATGTAGAAAACAAGCAAATGCAAATAAACCTGTGTTTTAGTTTTAGATGTCTTTGGCCAAGATCTCATGAGTCAGAGAAAATAGTGTTGAACACTATCCATCTCATTCTTGAAGTAGAGCTGGTGCTCTAGATGTTTGCTCACCTGGAAACAGTAAAGAAATAGCTGGTAAACGAAAAAAAAAATTAATTTGCTAATTTATTGCTAAAAATAAATTGTCATATTGAATCAGATGTCTATCCAGTTCAGCATCCAGATTACATGACACCTTCAGCAAACGACATGAGACTGCAAAACTTGCCTTTTTTTGCATGGATTAGACATAATGTAGACATTTGGCAGTTACTAGTGCCCAGATGGCTGGTGAGGGAGTGCACACAGTAGAGGTTTTTGATGACTTTATGAGAGCAGTACTTGTTTGGGTAATTCTAAATTCTTAGTCAAACCAATTAGTGAGTTTTTTTGTTGAATTGTTAATAGGAATGGATATAGTTTATTTAGCTACTTTTGTTCGTTTAAAGAGATCAACATTTTTTCAATTTTATTGCTATAGATATATTTAATTCACATTTTGGTAGGTGATGTCCATTAAAAATATGTGATTAAATTAAAAATAAAATGTCCTATTCTTATTTCTGAGTACCATTTTATTGACGTCAAGTATGAATTCTGAAAGATATTTATTTAAAAGATAGAACCTTTATAATCAATTATTACTGATATCAAAGCATAATATTGGTCAAATTTATACTTGATTTTGAGCTGTCACACTACCTAATTAAAAAATCCCAACATGTGATTGGAAATGCTTCCTACCACACAATATCAACTCAAAGACGCAATGACAAACTTATAGGAAAATTATTACTAACAAGTATCAGGAACCTTTCTTGATCGACAAATGACATTTTATTCGAATAATTAGAAAAAAACTAAACATTACCAACTTTGTGAAATGGATAAAATCACCTCAGAAATAAGAAAGATCACCACTGTGTATGTGTATAGGTGAGTGGGAGGGTTATCACCACAGTGCACATATGGGTGGGTGGTGGTGTCTTCACCACTGCATGTGTCAATTGAATTGACACAAATCAAGCATGAAACTTGGTATGCGTAGAAGATACAGTTACTGGCCTATTATTAAAATGTTATTTCTGCAGCAAGCAGAAATATTGCAGAGTTCATTACCGTACCCTGTTAAAATTCTATCAATAGAGGATGTGGTTTTAAAGCCACTATTGCATGATATGTAAATGAAAAGTTCCTAAAATACTAATCCTGAATATTCTTACTGTGTGACTCCTTTATCATCCAATTTAAACAAAGCAAGAATTCAAATCTCTATAAATAGTTATCAGGTTTTTTACTTTGTTAGATACTGAAAGTTCAGCTTATCTTCCAACTATAAATGAGATTGTTATTATGAAATACGGTACAGTTTATTTCCAAAAATACATAAATTATACAGTTCCAGGAATAAATTAGTAAATAACTGAAACTATCCATTGCATGATTTAACTAAAATTTACTAATAAAAAAAGATAATTAGAATGTCTGTGCAACTACCGAAATTAATCACAAACATATTATGGATAATAGTCTACACGAGCAAACAGCCGGTGCGTAGGCTAAAGCTGCAAACAGAAAAAACAAACATTTGAAGAAAAGAAATATATTAAATTAATCAACGCTGAAAGAGAAAGAAATGTATTTCAATTATTCTAAAAGACTTTTTAACTTAAATTGAGTATTAAAATATTCATAAGGCTGGAAATTCAGAATAGTTACAGTCTGTGACAAACAATAATAGACTTGTGGGGTGTAGAAGTGGATGGAAATAAGGGCCAAAGGTCAGATCTGACCGTATTCCAACAAAGTTAAAGTCCCGGCTTTCTCAAATCCAACATCAAATAAATGGTTATTTACTTTTAAGTACAGTAGAACCTCTTTAATCCGAACTAATTGGGACCGGGGGTAGTTCGGACTAAGGAATGTTCGGATTACTGAACATATTGTTGCTTTTACATAACAATAGCTAAAACGTGGCTAAAATGGATCGTAATTGTTGCGGGAAAAGTGAAAAATGCTTTATAAAGTAAAATACAGTGTTTATTTAATACAGTAGAGTGGGGAAGGAGAGAGTTCGCGCGCATTCCGTTGTAGTTCATTCAACGGCCAACGTTAAACGGCTCCTGCGGTGGCGTTCGGATTACGGGGGTTCGGATTAAAGAGGTTCTACTGTATTGAATATTGAAATATACTCTAATTTAAATAAATTGAAACGCTTGAAAGCTTATTTAAATTCCTAAATAATATATGAGAAATTAAAAACTAATTCGTTTTAGAGTATGCTTTCTCTATTCGTATAACATCTATCCTGACATTTCATGGTTGCCCAGTGCTATAAGAACGTTAAGTAGATTAAAAAGTTATGCGTAAATGTTTGTAAATGAGAATTAAAAGCTATTTTATGTACAACTGGCAAAAGGAAAGAAAATATCTTTCTTAAAAAGAGTGTCAGTAGGATATTTCTTAGCTTTCTTTAGCCCTGTTTTCAATATACTTTTTTCACGATAAAAGAGGTTCAAGAACTGAACTTGTTGTGCTTACCCAAGCAATTTTTCCAAAGGACGTACCAAAATGTCCCATACACCAGAATTGTCTCACTCACCTCCACACACGTGTGGTGGTATTGACTCCCCCATCCATAGACATGTGGTGGTAATGATTCTTAAATTCTTAGATATGAGATACCTGTCTGAACAATGTACTACACACACAGGAGTATTGAACCACCCACCCATACACGTATAGTGGTATTGAAAATATATTCTGTATTCCTTTACTTGGTAGAGTAATATCTGCTTATCAGTGGCGGCTACTCCATAAGAGCACATGAGCACGTGAACCCCCTGTGAGATTTGAAAAAGAAAATGAACCACATTTAAAGTTTAGGTTAAATTATTTACACATTAAAATTACGAAATATGTGATTTTAAACGTAAGAAAACTCAAAGAGGCGCCTTCAGCTAGCTTCCGCTAATCTCGCAGTACTGTCGCACAGTCCCGGTTGTGCTCCATAGCGTATATGCAATGCCTAATCAGCTGTTCTGTCTTGAAGGCGGTGGTGGGGCCGTCTTGTAATAGAAGCCAGCGGTGCACACTTGCCGTGTGCTCCACTCCAACCTCTTTTAAAATCTGTTGTTTGGTTAAGTATGGTTTTTAACTACGTTAAAATATCTTGTAAAATATTTTAAAATGCATGTTTAAGCGTATAATTTTTAGAACATTTTAATTGTGCCCTTTTATTTGTGGGGGTACTCCGTACACCCCAAAACCTCCGGTGTGTGAACCCCCACTTTACTAGGTCAAAAGCCGCCACTGCTGCCTATATTTCAGTTTAAAGTCGAGTTTATTTGTTCTAACAATATTGCTTAACTTATCAACACAAGGATCTTAATGAAATTGAAGTTTTGTTGCACAATCCTTGCTCAAGTGATTATGAAAGGGCCCGTCCCTAAATTAGGTAACTCTAAAATCAGGCTTTCCAGACCCCCTCCCCGCCATGTAACGGACTTGTAACGGTACTACCTAACTCCTCTCAATAGTTACGTAACGCTGTCACCAACCCCCCTCAAATTATTTTCATCTATTTTCACTATTGTCATACAGATTATGATCTAAGATAGTAAATGTTATGATTTTGTTTTATTTGTTTTCTAATTGGGGAAGAATATATAAATAACTTTAAAGTATTTTTTAAAAATCATGGTTTTTTGGGAAAAAAACAGTCAAATTTTATGAATGATTCAAACAAATTGTTAAGAATTAATAGTTATCAATGCTGCGTAGACCCCTCCACCCTCGCCTGTAACGGTGTATAACGCTGCCAAAAACCTCTCTTCTCCCTAAAGGCATTACGTAATTTAGTGGTGGCCCCTAATTATAACTAATGTATTGAGGCATGACCTGTCAAATCTGTAAAATTATTATGTTAATTGACAGTCCTTTGAAATTAATATTAATTAATGTTACTTGAAAATTTGTGTCCTTTGAAATCGATATATATAAACGAATGTATGTGTATGCCCTTTACACGTTACTAAACCACTCATTGGATCGCCATGAAACTTTCGGAAGTTGTAGAGTTCACTACCGGGAAGGTTGCTGGCATGGTTTCAATTCACTTCCAACTCAAGAGCTCCATCCCAGTGACCTTTAAAGTTTCATAGATAATGTAATGGATAAACTTCATTTATATGACATCTATTTATCTATCAGCTATTAGATAAAAACAAATAAAATGAACACTTTTGAAATAGGCTAAGTGATGCTTATTGATATTTAACATTTAAAATTATCCAAAACATTACTGTTTATAGATGAATCCCGTAGCAAGGCACGAGTAAACAGCTAGTAAATACATAAAGAATTCAAGTTAGATTTTATTTAGTAAAATCTGTGAGGTTATTTTTCATTTTCCTTTTATTAATGTACATGATTTCTTAAGAACATCTTCCGTTTTATGTAACAACATCAGGGGAGAGCAGGATTTTTAGTACTTGGTTATAAACTTGAAGTATATTAGCAACAGGTGTTACCAATCTGTTAGTATTGATTTTCCTTTGCTAATCTTACTTTCTAACTTTTATGAACTTCCGCTTCCTTGATTGTTGTTATACAATTATTTTGATTTCCTTAATTTTATTAGGATTACTGTGATAATTAAATTTACTAAGCCTCTTTTAGTTATAATTTGTTTGTACCTGCTTCATATTTAAACGTATACATAAGTTTATTTCATTAATATATGAATTTAAGTTAGATTATAGGGGACTGGGTCAGGAATAAATGCGCTGTCCGCAGGTCATTACCATGGGTTTGTGTATATACTGATGATTTTTGTATATTACTGATGATTGGAGAAAATACAAAAAAGATTTTTATGCTATTTATTTTTTAAGAAATTTAATATTTATATCTTTTTAGTTCCATATGATGAGTTATTGCGTCTGTTTAGAGTCTCAGACTGAGGAGAAGGGTACTACTATATTTTTTTTTCTTTTTTTCATTCATTCAAATATATTTTTCGTTCATACAATCAATTGATAGTCAAAACACTGTTTTGAGCGGGAATTTTAAACCCAAGATAACAAAGTTAACAAAGGTTTACAAAATTTACAAGAACATAAAAAATAATAACGTTAAAATTATGAAACTCTACAAAGGTGTTTGTAAGTAACCTTCATATAAGCTATTAAAATTTGAAGCTGATACGTTTAATAGATATTTTGTAATAATTGCCTTAAGTTGAGATTTCCAAAAAGATTGTGAAAAATGCCGATATTTGCCACTTTTTCCGTCTTATAAATTATAAAAAGCTACGTAAAAAATCGAAACTTCGTAGTATAAAAATTGACAATATTTCCTTTAATTTGATAGGTCTTTCGTTAAAATCGAACGGACCGTTTCGGAGATATGGTATCGTGAACTCGAGTATCCATAATTTCTGCGCGGACAGTAGAACTCATGTTCTTGTATAAATTGGTCCGGGGAAAAATAGACGACGCATCATGTCTGGGTGCTGTTTGTTTCAGAGTACAAAATTTTAATAGTAGAAATAAATTAATTTTTAATATACCTTATTGCCAAAAAAGTCATGCATTCCTCCTCGCCGCTGTTGCGGATGATGAGATCATATAACTCAATAATGGGCAATAATATCGATATTTTCAATGATACTATCACAAGTTATAAGAAAAACTGCATGAGTTATTTATTGTGATTCTAGAATAATTGAATTATTTATTGTATTTGCTTTTTGTCTATTCGTTGTTTATATTATTAATGTTATTGTTATTCTGGTATAATTGAATTATTTTTTGTAATGGCTTTTTATCTATTCAATTTGTCCATATTGTTATTTTAGATGCATATATTTTTTGTTTGAGACATAACATAACAAGTAGCTTAGTTTTTATTTTTGTTTTATTTCCTGAATTAACTTATTTGGTTGTTCTGTCTGCTGTTACTTTATTTAATTCATAGTGTTAATTTGATTTATAGTTTATGGTTTTTGTATTTTTCATGAATACCCACAATGGACACTATTTAGTAGTACTGCTTTCATTGTAATTAGGTTCAACCTGTAATAAAGCAAGTAAATAAAATAAAATAAATAAATAAAATAAATTTTATACAAGTGTATAAGAGCCTTTAAGTTTAATTTTTAGCTTTGTGAATTGTAATCTTGTTTAATAATTTAACTACTTAAGTTTGTTTGTTTGTAACACAAAATATAACCTCTTTTTCCTTGTTCTATTTACAAAATCAAAAAGACAAAGTTTATTAAAAAATGTATCGGTAGATAATATTTGTTCCTTCAGTAAGCACTTTAAATATTTAAGTATTAAAACCATCATAATTATCTGTAATATTTATGATTAAAATAATATGTCAGCGAATTTTTGAATACTAAGAATTACAATTCATAAAATACTGGAAATATTAAAAACATATCTAAACTTTACTCTTTAGGCCTACTCATAGGCATTTAGCATAAAAACAGAATGTTCAATTAATATATTGTTTAGAATTATGATAAATTGTTATTGTTTATTTTTATGAATGAGCTCTCTTAACAAATTATTTAAACTTTCCACAATTTATATATATTAGGTGATGGGTTTGAGTGAAGCCGTGCTTAGCATTTAGAGACCAAAGGTATTCATAAAAGTATCAGGAATTAGAAAATCTAGTTATTTTTAAACACTGAGGATATTTCTTACAGCAAGAACGATACAAGACATCAGCAAAATTACATAAGAAGTCAAGTGCACTGGCACAGACAGAAGAAAACACACAACAAGCAATATTGTCATCCCTAGGGGGTAAATTAGCTCTAGCAAATTATTTATTTGTTAACCTTTTCAGAGCCTTGATCCAACAATCCAACATCCAACATCATGATATATTTTATTTCAGTACTGCTTAACATTTGATGCGATTCTCCTGATACATAGAAATAAAGAAGTATTATTCAGACTTTTTTTAACGCTATCATTTTTTGAGTAATTTTAGTCTCATTCCATAACTAAAAATGTTTTTTTTCTGTGTTATGTCTAAAATTTCCTTGAAAATTTTGTGCATATTTAAAGGCGAATATGAATTATTATAGAAGTGTAGGGTGAGTGTGATGACCTGTGTAATCTTGTTACTAACTGAGTTCCACTTATGCTCAGAAACATCCATTTAAAACTGCTGCCTGAGAGTTTTTTTTGTTGGAGTTGGATTGTTCATTATTGTTACTTTGTTAATGGTTAATAATTGTTAACTTGGAGATTTCTAACAATAACCTTTAATCTGATAATATTGTATCGCACAACATCTCAATTTAACATTAATCTGCAATTCAAGGCATTTGTCTCGTTTATATTTTAAAACACGAACTAAACGCAAATTTACATCAAATGTAGCATTTAAGCATACAATAAAATATTTTTCTTTAAACTTTAGATCATGGGTGGTAAAACAAAAATTATTCAGTGGAAGCACTGGGTGGGCGTGAAGGTCAATAGCATTATACATATATGGGTGGGAGGGTCAAAACCTTTGTATGTATGTGAGTGGGTAGTTCAATAGCAAATGTACTTGTATGGGTGGGTAGGAGGATTAAAACCTCAGTACATGTATGGGTGGTGGGATGGTTAAAACCTCTGTAGGCTTATGGGTGGGTGGTGGGTCAAAACCCTTGTATGTGTATGGGTGGGTGGGAGGAGAGGGTCAACTCCTCTGTATGTGTAAGGGTTGGTGGGAGGGTCAAAATCTCTGTACATGTATAGGTGGGTCAATATCACTGTATGTTTATGGGAGGTATGTAATGCCAATATTCATATAAAAGTTCGGAATATTGTAAAATTATTTTTTAGTCTACACCTAATTTACTTCGAAGAGTAAAAGCAATACTGTTACACTTTCTATTCCCTATATTTGCACTAATCCCAATTAAAACTATTATATTTTTGTTGAGAGTAATTTTTGTTCTACACTACATGGCTGGTTGTGTGTGTTGAAACAAAGATTCTAAAACCTACCTTAAAATAATAATAATAAAAAAATACGTCTTTAATATGTGTAGTGACAATTTGGACTACTTAATCAAAAACTAATTAGTTGAAATAATTTTTATCAAATTTCCTAGTTATGTGGTGTATCAATTTTCTCCTTTATACCCAGCTTAGTTTATATTTTATAATATCAGTTTTTTGCAGGTTTTTATTTCCTAACACTGTGAAGCCCTAGTATTGAATTCATAAGATGGCAGATCAAGTTTACTAAAACCACTAATATAATCCAAACGAAAAGGAATAAGAATTACTAGAAAATTATTTTCCTCAGAATTATTAAAAAAAAGCTTTTTTTCAACCAGGTGACATAAATTAGGATTTATTTAAAGCGTGTAATTGAGAATAGTTAATATTTAGTTTAAGCGCTACGAATAAAATAACAATTAAAAATATTTATATACTAACAGTTTTCCTAGGCTGTACACAATTAACTATCATTACCATAGTAAAGTATTAGTTGCAAATATAAACCCAAAGTAGTCAGATGTTTAGTGCCTACAAAATTCATTAACGCCTTCATTTCCTTATACGCAATATAGGTGCTGTACACCGATTGCCTATCAGACTAGTAAGGCGCTTCCCATTTCTGACGAGTGAAACGAATTACACAATAAGTGCAATGAAAAATTACCCCTTTGATACAAGTATTTTTATTTAATTTTAAGGAACAAACGTATATATGCATACAAAACATATATAGTGTAAATTGTATTTTATCTTAACACAGCTAAATTGTTTTTAAAATCAAATAACGCAATCGTTATGAAGTCAGTGAAATCTGTTAATTTTAGCTATAAATCAAATACGCAAAAAAACGAGCCCTGGCATGATCTTTATACTATTAAACTAGCCGACAACCCTTGTTTCACTACGGGTGGATCTTTACGCTTGCTTACCCTTCCCTCCATGGTTATCTTTAAACCATCTCATCAATATATAAGCTCAGTCTGCTGCTGTTATCTTAGATAACAAAGTTTTATAGTCCAGAAAACCCTGTAAGTCTGATTTAGGGGGATGCAAAATAGTACAATCGTACCAGAGTTAGTAAAAGTGACCCTAAACATTTCACAATGCAAACTAACACAGAAAAAGCTTTTATAATGTTTATGTTTTTTGTATCGGCTATTTGAAATAAATTATTAAATTTAATAAATGCCAATGTTACTCTTGTGAAAAAAGGAAACTTTGAAAATATTTTAAAGAAATCTTTACTTAGTGGGTCTTAATTAGACAAAATCTAACATCACTTTATACTATATTTCATCAACACCTGTTCAATGGTTCTAAATGTAAAACATACAAAATAAACATGTTTATTTATTTACAAAACAGCTGTTATTAATTTACTAAAATCAACCCAGTGTTATCCTTAATGGAACAATAATATAATGACGGTCTCTATCCCTTTGGAAAATTTAATCAAGATGATATTACTTTAGTTTTTTTTTTTTTTAAGGAGAGGCCTATCTCCTCCTTAACCTTACTCTGCCCATTCCTCATACACTATTGATCTGTGCGAGGAACTTATTCAGACACAGTAAGGGAGTGAATCAGTACAGTAGAAGGTGAATATTTCCAATCTAGCCCGGATTCGAACCAACGCTATTTCTAACCCAAGCTCAAAGTCCTGACGCCTTAGACCGCTCGGCCATCGGCTCGCCCAAAGCATACAACAAACTTTTGTACCAATATCAGCTCTATAGAATTACGGGAAGTGGGATGCTGTTTCATAGTTCATCTTATCATAAACCACCAGTCATCACTCTTAAGCAGACCGCATTGTAGTTTTTTTTATAGGTATTAGATGTCTAACGGTTTTCGTTATCGAGGCGATTATGAATCAATAGTACCTAAGCAGAAATTCGAATAGAAAATAAACGAATCATAGTTTATAAAAGATATTCAATCAATAATGGCTTTCGTTATCTAGATGATAATGAATCCAATCCATAGAATAATTGGCTATAGAAACAAGAAAACTGTCCACTCATATGGGTCCCGTGTATCCGGGTTTCCAGTTCGGTGAAATTAGTTCTTGTTCGGGTTTCATAACGGTTTCTCTCTCTCTTCACCTCCTTCTCCAGCACACGCTGAAGTTACTAATAGCTGAGTTATTTTTATACCCAACAGACGTCCGAGGCCTTATTTTAAACAAATCACCGTTAGATAGCAGTACAGGTATGCATTTACAGGAAATGCAGAGCACGTATGTGTATATAGGCAATGATAGTAAAAAATCAGAGAACTATATGGTAGTTTGTCATATATAGGCTTATTCGATGTCTAACGGTTTTATTTATCTGGTGATAATGAATCCAATCTAATGTATTTTAGTAGATAATAGCATAATAGCAGATAACGAAATGTAGTTTATTACAGGAATTCGATGTCTAACGGTTATGTTTATCTACGTGATAATGAATCCAATCCATTGTATCTAAACAGACAATCAAATAAAACCCATTTGATAATATATAAGTAGTAGTGTGAGTGCGTGTGTATGCGCGTAAGCGAGTACGCGCGTGCGCCCGGGCCTGAGTCACCACCATCCACGCAACAACCGTCAGTCGGTGTGTGCGTGTTGGCTGGTTCACTCGCGCTATCAGTCGATTATCGCCGCACCTGTTGCTTACCCTACGCCCTGACAACAGATGGTCCTTCCTCGCCCAGGTAGGATCAGCTGATTTGTTTGTTTACCGTTAACAGCTGTTAGGTAAATGATCCAGTGAAAGAGATCCAAAATACATTAAATTATGTTTAAGATGTATACCTCACTTTTTATCCTGAACGTAAAATAAGGCTTCTATGGCATTATGGTGTATTGATGTAAGGCATACATAGTATATTTTAGTTATGTAGGCCTATATATTGTGTTTATGATTTTAATTTTTTGATAAAACAGATTTTGTTCACTTATTTATGTAAACTGTACATAATATTATACGTTAATTACCAAGTAAAGTACATTTCCTTAGTCACATCAGGGATATTCAGTTTGCAGTTGAAGGGTAGGCATTTTTCACTAGCTGTTGTTAATGGAAAAGAAGATGTTATCATAACATTTTGGTTAGCAATATTGCAAAAATCCAAAAATAATATTTTTCTAACTGCTTTGTCAATAGTCGAATTTAAAGTAATTTACACAATTAAAAATTTATCTGATACATATATCAAGCAAAATACTTAAATTATAGTGATATTATAATCATAATCGAAATGTTTAATATGAACCTTTATATGGAGTTAGTAGTTTGAGGGTAAGAAGTGTAAAGTCGGGACTACTTTAAACCTTTAAAAAACTATTAAGTACCAAAACGATAAAAAAATAAAAACACAACAAAAACATACACACACTTACAAAACAAGAATTGTTTACATTAAAATGATACTTACTTTATTAATTTTGCCTTTTGTTAATATATTCCCTACAATGCTATTTCATTTTGTTAATATACTCCCTAAAATGCTATTTCATTTTGTTAATATACTCCCTAAAATGCTATTTCATTTTGTTAATATACTCCCTACAATGCTATTTCATTTTGTTAATATATTCCCTACAATGCTATTTCATTTTGTTAATATACTCCCTAAAATGATATTTCATTTTGTTAATATACTCCCTAAAATGCTATTTCATTTTGTTAATATATTCCCTACAATGCTATTTCATTTTTCTATCGCTAATAAATAAGAATACTTCTTTTACAACACTGTATACTTAGTTTTAAAGAACAAAACAAAAACTAAACATTATATGTGAATGAGGATTTATTACAAGAATATATCAACCTCTCGGATGGCACGCAATCCTACAGACTAAATATAACATGAACGTTGAAAATATTGAAAAAAAAAAAAAAAACAAATTTGTATCTTATGACAAGCCAAACAGATTTTGTACGAAATATTAATTACAGGGATTCATATTGTAAATTTGAGTAGTCTACAATTAATTTTTACAAATATGTTTTGTAGGGTAGTTCGGTGGGCCTTTACCAGTCATTGTTGAAAAGGTTGAAACAGTATACAAGGGATGATTAATCTGGTTAGTACAGGTTAGTAGAAGATTAATACAGGGTTAGTATTGGTTAGTACATGTTAGTACAAGATTATTACTGTAAAATGTTATGACAGGTTAGTAAAGGCAAGTACAACGCTTGTAAAGGTTATTTCAAGGTTAGTGCTGTTAAAGCTACGCAAAATAAATTAGATAATGCTTTTTAATAATATTGACTCAAAATTAAAATTTCACACTTTTATAGCATCGACATTTGTTCAGCGTGTTGTTGACATTTTTCAATTTACAAACATAATTATTTAACGTAAATAAAAAAATATATAACTCAATAAATAATGATGCTTACAATAAATTAATTATACATAAACCATAACAGTTTTAGTAACAGAGGCGTATTTATTTGTAACACTGTATCTGTATCAGCTAACGTGTATTACATCAATGTTATTACAATTATAGTTAGATTTTGAATCAAACGTTCATATTGAAGACGGCAAATTGAACCAGATTGGAAAGCCTCTGTCACATAAAGGTGGTTGACAATGGCCTGTGACATAGCGAAGTAGCTTTATTGGTTGCAATATTTGTTGGTTATTGCAAACCTAGTTAATTAGTCTTCAAGGGAAACTTATTATAAATAGTTTTTGATTATATTAAATACTGTTCTTTTAATAGAAATTTAATATAATACGAATAGTTATTGTATTAATACAAAGGTGATATTTAGCAATCTTTAAACATTTATGAACGAAATTATTGTGGATCTAGTAAAATTATGAGATTTACGATCTTACGATATTGAAGTAAATTTTGTTCATCAAATGTAAAAAGAGTTATGGGATCTCTCCTTTTATTAGTAATATAAAATAAACAAGGCAGTTTCTGGAAAAACTGTTTGGGAATCATTATTTATGCCACTAAATAAACATAATACGTTTAGTCTGAAACACTCTTAGTCCATTTAACTAATCGTTCTGTTTAAAATCCATGGCAGATGATTGGAGTTTTATTTAATATATTCAATTAATTTAATTTAATTTTAACTAAGTGATAGGTTAAGACTCAGCAAAATATATTATTTGTTCATTAATTTGAAATTTGATATTTAAATTTAATATAACGGGAATTTTTATTTTTGATATTTACTTTCGATTCAGCAATTATGTAAGCTTCGCGTGTCGAGCTCGTTAGTTGTTATGCTCTCACCACCTCGGCCTTCGGCCTCGGTAATGTCGGTTGGTGATAAGCCTCACTCGCTGCGCTCGTGACACCTCGGCCTTCGGCCTCGGTCAGTGATTACGTTAACATTAGTTGGTCAAACATACTATAAATACGACTATTTATAGACACAGAACAAATATATTTGGTATCGTTTTGGTTTATTCGATTAAAAAAATAATAATGAGCTACTGTCATTTTTGTTCTTATGAGATAAAATAGTTCTTTTAGAGGATGTTTCTGATGGAATTTTGAAAATCCCTTTCTTAAAACACCTGAACGAATCTATATTATGTCAAAATTTTAAGTTATTTAAAAGTAACAAAGTAAATGCTTATTATAGTTTTGTTAAACAGTGGTTTTTATCATTCACACTAAAAAGACATAATATTTACATCTGAATAAACATTATACGCATGAAAAGCTGTTATATATTTTAATAAAAACTCTGTAGTGATAGAAAATCTTTGGATATATTAATACCAGTGGGGTGGAGCCCAGGTAATTTGTAGACTTTTAATATTTTACCATCCCTTGGTCTTTAACCTTTAAAATGAACGTGATCAAGCTACCCTACCTTTTTCCTACCTCGAGATATTTCTTGGGGACCAATTCACAAACGGAATTATTAGTGTCATTGCGGTATTTAATTAATAGAGTTCATTACTTTTTTAAACGATAAAAATATTCTAGATTTATATAAGTCGGCATAGGAAACTTAGTGGAGGAACCTATTCTCCAAACTTGAGGAATTAAGTTAGCTGAGTTCAAAACCAGGGCTGGATAAGGGAATAAAATTATGTCATTACATAAAATATTAAACCTAAAAGTATTAATGTAATGGATTTTCTTTAAAAATTAATAAGAAAGAAGAGGCTGCAAATAGAAAAGTTAAGAATTGTTGTCTCAGTTAAATAAAAAACAATAATTTGTGACGGACATTTCCTTACTATGATGAATTATATACTGTACTCTAGGAAATATTAATTATTTAGATCATCACATAATAATTACAGGGCTTGGAGGAAACTAAAAGTAAATTTGACTATTTCTTTTTGTTTCAACTTCACGTAAACAATTTTTTTTACGTTAAAGTAATTTATATTTTATGAATAGACTTTCTAACAAAAAGGTGCCAGTTAACGTAAAAACTAACATATTAAAAAAAATTTAAATGTGTTGCTTATGAAATGTTAATTATAAATTACGAATTGTGCTGGAAAAGGGCTGATGGTATTTCTTATCAGTTCGCCAGGAAAAATATTTACTTAGCACAACCAATTATTTCAAGTAAATTAATTTGAAATAGGTCACTAAAATAGATGCGTCTGTCAAACCAAACAATTTAAGAAAACAACAAAACTATTTATAAAAATGAATATAGGTGTGTGTGAAGAAGCATATAGCATTTAAAAACATGTATACATTCTAAACATACGAAATATTATGTTTATTGAACCCTTCTCAGTGGATAGTGCTAGTGTGATAAAATGTTTTCTTAGGTTCAATATTTTTTACCTAAGGTTTATGTTCAATACAACGAACTCCCTTAGAACTACTTAATTAAGTCGCCACTAGTGGCGTAGTGCTGTAACCCAGCTACTTCAGGACAAAGTATTTTGGAAATTATGGGCAATAGATTCCGTTCTAAATCGTCATAATACCGACACAGCGTCCGCTCAATGGTTGTCATCGATATGGACGCTACTGTTTGATATTTACTTTCAATTCGGCAGTTAGGTAAGCTTCGTGTGTCAACCTCGTCAGTTGCTACGCTCTCACCACCTCGTGCCTCGGCCACTGAAATGTCGGTTGGTGATAAGCCTCACTCGCTGCGCTTGTGTCCATGTTGGGTGGTAGTCAGGGTACGGATGTTTTATAAGGAAAAGAATTGTATATCATGCTTATCTTCAAATTGCATATCGGTTGAAAGTCAGACATATACTACGTGGTTCGGACTCCACGTAAAGTTGTAGGTCCCTTAGTTACACCGCCTATTGGGCTATAGTATTTTGATGTGTCAGTCATAAAAATAGCTGTCTTATCTATAAACGTACAGTGGTATAGATCCAACCACCCATTTACGTACAGTGTTATTGACCCACCCACCTAGATATACACGTACAGTGGTATTGACCTACCCACCCACCAATTCACGTACAGTAGTATTGATCCACCCACCCATTCACGTACAGTGATATTGATCCACTCACCCATTCACGTACAGTGGTATTGACCCACCCACCCATTCACGTACAGTGATATTGACCCACTCACCCATTCACGAACAGTGGTATTGACCCAGCCACCCATTCGCGTACAGTGGTATTGACCCACCCACCCACCAATTCACGTACAGTGGTATTGTAAAATTGCTCTCTCTAAGGAACAGTCAACATTAGTTAGTAACAAGACTACACAAGTCATCCTCGTGTATACTACACTGAATATAATCGTTAATATAATAATTCATATTCACAATAAAATACACACAGACTGTGCTAGCTGCTCATATCTGAATAATATGAATCTGCATTATATGACATTTTTCACGTATTGAATATATTTAAGGATGTAATAAAATTAAACTGAGTACCCTTATATTTATTTTTATTAAAAACTCATTACACAACATGTTTCGACTTTCTGGTCATTTTCTAGTGTAAATTAAATAAGTTGAGTATATAATAATTTTTAAATAAAATTGTAAAACATGTGGTTTTTGTAAATATTGATGAATATGGATAAGTTGGTGGTATTTTTAGTTATAATTTTTAATGTTTCGAATCTTATCAAAAATAGGGTTTGTATAATTGATTTGTGTGTTCAACATGTTCAGTGGATTATCTTGTTGTGTTATCAATGTTGGATTATCACAACAAGATAATCCACTGAACATGTTGAACACACACAAATCAATTATACAAACCCTATTTTTGATAAGATTCGAAACATTAAAAATTATAACTAAAAATATCACCAACTTATCCATATTCATCAATATTTACAAAAACCACATGTTTTACAATTTTATTTAAAAATTATTATATACTCAACTTATTTAATTTACACTAGAAAATGACCAGAAAGTCGAAACATGTTGTGTAATGAGTTTTTAATAAAAATAAATATAAGGGTACTCAGTTTAATTTTATTACATCCTAAAATACGTAAGTAGCCCTAATTTTAACTTTATATTACTGAATATATTTAATTTACTAGCGTAGCATAACCTGAAGTATTCACAAGTAAACGTTTATTTAAATGTATCAACATAATATTCCTGCAGATTGAAGAAAGCCAGTCGTGAAATGTTAATTTCAGGAAGAAAGGAGTCCTTCTTTCTTGCTTACGTTAATATTAAGTTTGAGCTGCCTCCTTAGGTATGCAGAATCCAGCTAAGCTCATTCATTAGCAAGTCTCATGATGAAGAAAATTCCTTATTGCATATTTTTTTATAATTTGTAGAAATAAAATTCACACATTCCAATAAAAATTTATGAACTATATGCTTGAGGCCTTCCGAAATCGAGGTTTTATCAAGCAAGAAACAACTAAAAAATAATTTGTAAATAAATAAATATAACAGCGATATGAAACTGACTAAAGTGTGAAGTGCTTATCATTACTGTTCAAATACCTATCAAACATTTTATTACCATGAGCTGTATAGAAAAAGCAGTCAGTAAAAATTTGTTTACTCTCACTTAATTATTTATCCAACCATAGAATATGAAATAACACAAATATAAACTTATTATTTACAATGGTCTGTATTATAAAAATAACAAACTATATATATAAAAGACAAATACCACTGACGCACTTATCACGGAATCTCAAAAACCACAAAACGGATTGACACGACATTTTAAAGGAAGTTAGCTTCAGTATCGAAAGGACTCACTAAGAAAGCATTTTTTTAAATTCAATTTTAAGGGGTACAAACAGCCCCTCAACATTTTCTTGTTTCCATAAGAATAACATTAGGTTGATTTTACTAAATTAAGAACAGCTGTTTTGTAACTAAATAAACATGTTCATTTTGTATATTTGAATTACCCTATTGACGCATTAAGAGTTTAAGCTGTTAAAAAAAAATTAAATAAATAAACACTTTTGGAATAGGCTAAGTAATACGCTATACTAATTAGTGGGTAGCAACGAAAGTAATGTGAGTGAAATACTGTAAATACATTTAATATTGTGACCTTACTTTATAAAGATAATCTACAGTACTATTATTTGTAGTCAAAGTCACACGCCGAGTCCGAAGTGTATCGAGCGAAGCGAGAGTCGGGGTTGGCACGCGAAGCGTGCAGGGGTGTCCCCTAATATATACTTATAATAATTTATATAAATTAAAATGCCGCAAATCCAAGGTAGTATGGTTCCACCAACTTACTTGCTATTTTAATTAAATGTAATAAACGCTTCAGTCTCAAATATAAATAAAGTGCTCTCTTCCTCTGAACCTCAAAAGATGCAGATATAAAATAACGATAAGAGTAAAATATAATAAAGTGAATATTATTATAAATTTGGTACACTATAAATATTATGGCTAGTAGTCAAAGTATAGACATTACTTTGAGTAAAAAAATGTCCAATTTTATGTTATTATTAATACACCATTTATTCCTATTTGAACTATAGTAAGTCAACCGTTCAAATTTACAAGTACTGTGCGATCGATATAGTATGAAATTCTGCGTTTCAATTTTCAACGTATGGATTATGAAATTCACTCTTTTTTTCAACATAATATTTACGAATTTGAAATATGTGTAGATTTGTAAGTGTTAAAATTTTACTCAAAATAAAAAAATGACTACAATTCAATTTGAGGGTCATCGAATAGTATTCTGATCGCTTGTTTCTGAATTTTAAAATCGTTTAAAAATTGTCTGCTATCGTGCTGCCCCCAGACAACCACTCTGATTACACGTAATTACACTCTGATCACTTAAAAAGTAAACTGTTTTCATAACATTATCAGAAACATAATTTGAGAGAATGTCCAGAAAAACAAACAGAATTAAACATCTTTTAATTAAATGTGCATATAGTAATTTAGTTTTGAATATATAAAAATCCGCAGGAATTAAGTAAAAGCTTGTACAAGACGAAGGATGAAGATAAAGGAAAATGTATACTATGTTTTGAAAAGTTTATTACATGCGTTTTTTGAAGAATTTTACTTCAGACCGTTGGCACTAAACAATTTGTTTTAGCCTTCCAGACATTCAGTTACATTAGCGGACAGATGTTGTGGAGTTCTGTCAATACAATAGAGAACAGATACCAACTGTTCACTTGATACTGGACCATTGATCAAAGGCACATTCTAAGGAACAGTAAGCCTCAAATTGTAACAAAAGCTAAATTATGTTCTCCACATCCACTCGTGACTACAGATGCATTATCCATACTTATATTTAATGAATCCACTATAAAACTCAAATGGTTTTCAATAAACTACTTCGTCCTACGTATAACACTAATTTGTGTCTCACCTGAAGATGACGGAAGTTTTATACTTGTCGAAACGTTGAGTTAGTTAAAAAAAACACTTGAAATGTTGAAAATCTCCATTAAATTTACCTATCGTGAAACATTCAACGCCAAAAAATAACATTCAAACAAAAGTCTTGTTGCTATAAACATGTATGAACAATATTACTACACAACTCACATTAAATTTGTTGAAACTGGAGATTACTATACGAACAAGGTAGGTTCTTATCTCTAGTGACTTATTTTAGTCTCTAAAAGATCACTTAAACAATATACCAAAACATGAAATTATTCATAAAATACATATAGAATAATAGAATAGAAATATTTTTATTGCGTAGTTACAAAATACATTGTATTACAATCGTCAATAGGAATTAAGCTGCTTGATTAAATATCTAAAGTGTTGTCCATTCATGCTACATCGAAATAACAGACATACATACAATTGTAACATGGACTCCAACTCTCATTTATTCTAAATCTTCCCACTCTAGCCTCTCTGTCGGTCAGCCAATTATAAGGTTTCCCAACTATGTGCCATGAACTCGTCTCTACTGTAAAATGCTTTTGAAATCAATGCAGTTTTCAGACGAGCTTTAATGCCTTGGCACTGCGGCACTTTTAATCGAATTTGGTAACTTGTTGACAAACTGAACTCCTGCTTGTGAAGGCAATCGTTGTAAGCTACCGTCCTGTGTCTGCCAGTACGGTAGTTTTCCCTACCTCTAGTGTCGTACGAGTGTATTTCGCTACCTCTTACTGGTCGCATTTTGACATATGAAAAACATTGATGTTTCCAAAATGTAGAGGCAGGGAAGCGTCAACAGTTTGAGATTTTTGAATGCTGGCCTGCACGACTCTCTCCATTGCAGTTTTGCAATTATTCGGACTGCTTTTTTCTGCAAGGTGAACATTCCATAAAAGTGAGTGCTTGCACAATAAGACTACTCCGTAGGAAAGGTGTGGGTATATTATTCCATAATACGCCGTCATCAGTACCTGAGTTGGGCAGTATTTGGACAGATGTCTCAAAACGTAAATTCCTGAAGACAGCTTAGAGCAGACATTGTCGACGTGGATATTCCATGTCAACCCTCGATCGAGGTGTATTCCAAGGAATTTAGTCGACAGCACTTCTATGACCTCGGTTTCGTCTAACATGACAGTTGGACTCAGTGCTGTGTCTATTTGTAGTAGGCAGAATTTTATGAAAGTTGATTTTGTTGGATTAGTTTTAAGATTGAGCTCATTGAAATGTTGGATAGAATTATTTAGCTCGGTGAAAGTCATAATTTCCAGTTCATTCTTTGATTCCGCGCTGAAACAGAGAGTCGTGTCATCTGCATACTGGACGAGTTGTTCTTGTTGAAGCGATGAGCCAACATCATTATCATACAACAAAAATAGCGATGGACTGAGAATGGAACCTTGAGGGACTCCATATCTCAGACTTCCCTCCCTCGATTGCATGTCCGAAATTTTGACGAATTGTTTTCTATTACTGAGATAAGACTTGATCCAACTAAGTGGTACTCCTCGTATCCAGTAGTGTTCTAGTTTGTGAAACAGGATGTTATGATCAACACAGTCAAAGGCTTTTGATAAATCAAGAAACACACTTAGTGTGTCTTTTTGACTCTCAAATTCCCTGCAATATCTCGTCAACTAGATGCACCACTGCATCTACTGTTGTCTTCGCAATTTGAAACCCGAACTGGTTATTAGATAGTATATAATGTCTCTCCAAAAATTTGACTATTCGAGTGAGAAACATATTTTCAAAGACCTTGCTAAAAACGGGCCAAAAAGCCCGTTGACATTTTAAAAACATGTTTTAAAAGCCATGTTGACATATACATTGGCTTATGAAGTGGTCCATTCTGTACTTAAATAATCTAATGCCAGCATCTGAAGATATTTATCATTACAATGATACGTCATCAAACACATATTTTCTAAGATGACAAACTCCTTCCTAGCACACCCAAGTTATTGTAGGAGGTAGATATATACGTAACCAAACTTTCTGTAATGCTAACTGTGTAGCGACCACAGGTAGAGGCAAAGACGATAGTCGGTCATGCACCCGTTCAGGTTCGATTCTCAGTGTGAATATGTAATTATTATCCCAGTGATGTTCCCATGGTTCGAAAGTAAGTTAAGCCGTATGTCCATCGATCCTAGGAAACAAAAATGGACTCATCTGAGCAGACGAGGGACATTTTGTCTTAACTGGGCATCTCTCTCAACAAAAGCAACGAAATTTAATTTTGATTTAATGCTTACTAAGATCAGTTAAATTTGAAGTGTTATCCCTTAAATACCTAATTATATGTAATTTGAAATGGATTTTATTAAGAATGGACTTACATAAAAATGTGCAGATAGATAAGGTCAGTTTAAGATACATAGTTTAAAAAAAATTAAGTCTATTTTAAAAGATGTTACTGTTGTAGGTACGGATTGAATAATGTTTTAAGAAATTAAATTTGTTTTAGAAAAAATTGTTACAACTGCTCTGTTCAGTTCGTAAAGAGACCACGATCAATAGTTAAGATCCATTTATGAACTGTTCAACTTCACCTTGGAAGTAAATAGAAAAGCTTGCTGAAAGTAGTGGTTTCTCACGTGAAACAATTTTGTGTCCCGTGGCCATAACAGGAAGTACTTGTCGACGGATATGAGGCGAGTCGACAATATTCTACCGCCTTTTGATGTGTCTCGGACCGTAGCTAATCTCTCTGGAAACTCCAGTTTCAATGTCAAAGTCATAATTAAAACACTCTTCACTCCGGGAGTTCGTCACGTACGATAAACTCGGTAGATCTGCCTTGATTTGAAATGTGCTTCAGCAAAAGGCTCGCGTTTGATGAGTTTCAGTAACAACTTTTGGTATGGAAAGTTGGACTTGACTGCTAATGGTGGATTAAAAAAAGTTAGGAGATAAATTGCATTGCCACATATACATCTGACTTAATTAAAAGCTGTAATTTTATTTTGAAGTGTGATGAATGGATTAGTTGTCATAACTGAAAATATTTTAGAGGATGTTATTATTATGTTATGTTCAAACCCTAACGACCTTTACCCAATAAAAACTGAGGAATTATACGTAATATGTATGAGTTTTTATGGATCTTTAATAACTAAAATAAGATATGTTGTTATTTATATATTGCAAAAGTATTCACCTTGCTTTATGATAAGGGTATTCAACCTTCTTGGAAATGTGAATAAAGTATCCGGCCTTCCTGAGTTTGTGTATAAGGAATTTTTCTTTCATGAGAATGGAATTAATGGATTCACCTTTCATAGGCATGGGAATAAGGGATTCCGACTTCCTGGGGAAGGGAATTAGTGTATTCAGCCTTCCTGCTGTATAAAAATAAGGGTACTTTTCTTCCTGGATTTGTGAATAAGAGTATTTAGCCTTCATAGGGTTATGAATAAGGGTATTCAACCTTCCTGGGAATGTGAATTAGGGTAATTGGCACTGGTGGCGCAGTGCTGTAACCCAGCTACTTGGGGGTTGTCTTGAGGAGACAACTTTGGTGTTGAGGATATTGTAGGTGATAGGCTCTATGCTCGGTCCTCTTAATACTGACCGGCGTCCAATCAATGGTTGTGATTGACGTGGACAATACTACTAGTGAAGTCTGGGGTGTCCATATTGGATGGTAGTCAAGGTTAGGATGTTATGTAGGGAAGAGAACTAAGTTGACACTTGTCAGTTAGCTGAAAATCAGACCAACACTACGTGGTTTAGATTCCACGTAAAAGCTATGGAATCTAAACCCCCTTAGTTGACCTGGCTATTGGGCCATTAATAAATATATATTTCTGAGAAACAGTCGACCTTAGTTAGTAACAATGACTACACTCGTTCCTCTACACTCATCACACTCATTCGCCCCTCATATTCGCCCTTATATTGACGATCCGCGTCTTATGAATGAATAATGAATGATAATGAATCACCCTTCTTGATATGGGAAAAGGGTATTTAGCATTCCTGGGGATGGGAATAAGGGGGGTAATCACCATTCTTGATATAGGAATTCAACATTCCTGGGTATAACAATATTAAGTATTCACTCTTCCTGGATGTGGGAATAAGTGTATCAGCATTCCTGCAAACGAGAATAAGTGCATTCGTTCTTCTTGATATTTATTTTATTTTTATTTATTTATTCATAAGACGCCGATCGTCAATATATGGGCAAATATGGATTTCAAATGAGTGTGATGAGTGTAGACGAGCGAATGTAGTCATTGTTACAAACTAAGGCCGACTATTCCTTAGAAAGTGTCATTAATTAATAGCCCAATGACAAATGAACAGCCGGTGGTTATCAGCTGATCCTTCTCAAAATGTATTGACTCTTATTGGGATCGAACTGAGAACCTTTAGCACATATGAATAAGGGTATCCAGCATTCCTGGGATGAGAATAAGTACCTTCACCCTCCTTGACGTGGAAATCAGAGTATTCCAGGACCTCCTGGGGATGCGTATGAGGGTGTCACATATAGAGTTCTCGATACACTGGGGAAACTATATAAAAACTAGGTCATGTAAGTTCATATTGTTTCACCAAAAAAATTAGTAAGAGGACATTTTAGTAAGAAGGTGGACTAAAGATCTTCTATATGTTTAGGTGATCTTACATAAGAAATGTTTAGAATGTTACAATTATCAGTAAATTTGTACGTTTAACGCAACTCTGTTGATTTAAACAAGAAATAAACAACTGCCTATCAATCTAAAACTTTTTGGATAGTAAGGACATACTAATCGAATTTTTATTTTATAAAGGGTGGGATATCCTTTATAATACTTATTACGTATTATAATAGTAGTAAAACGTGAAGCCATTTTTGCCAACGCAACTCCTCCCTTATTTCTTGACCAATTTAAACGGTCGAGTTGTCAAAAAACTTTCCTTTGTTCGTAGTTGTGCAATAAGATATTAATTATTCAATATTTTCATCCTGAAGGGCACGCGAGGCCCTCAAAGTACGTTTTTAAACCATAAGAATAACATGGAGAGAGATTTAAATTAATCGAAAACTAACATCTGTTTAAATGTAAATAATGATTTCCAAAAAAGTGTTAACAGCTGTTGGAATGTAAACAACGGTGTTTGTAATATTGAGGAGGTTTGCTCTTTCATAATTTTAAGTAAACCAAGCAAGATAGTAAGCATATTTTTATTCGATTGTAGGACTTCGCTCTATCGGACTTGAAGATTTCATTGGCAATAATAGGTATTTTGCAGTTATTTTATTTACTTAACTAGCTGAACCCGGCGGACGTTGTCTCGTCTTTCATTTTCATAAAAAGTAAACTGCAAAACAAATAATTATTTATTTTTGAAGTTATACTTCTTTGCGCCCGTTAGACACTTTGGGATGGGATGTTGGTCGAGAAACCGCGTCACGCTGAAAAGTAAGAACAAATTTTTAAGAACTATCGATTAATCGATTGTTAATCGAAGAAATTTAATCGAAGAAATTACTGATAATGATAATATAGGTGTATAATATAATAATGAAGTCACGTATAATATATTGAAGATAAATATATTGAATAATATTGAAAAATGTCTTATATTTCATTTATATATCCTGTCTGTTTGTGTGCGTGAGTGGGTGTATGAGAATGGCCAAAGAAGTATAACTTCCACCGTGTGGTCCGACGCACACCCAATTTTTTTATTTTCATGTTTCACCACATGTTTTAATTACCAAGAAAAAAAGGTTAACACCAAATACAGATCACCTGATCAAGTAAAAGTAGTGTGTGCTACACTCTCAAGGTGAAATGTAGAACTACAATAAATCAAAACATATACAGTACTGTTGTTGTGAGAACTTCAATCTGCTTATGGCATGTGAAACTACATTAAACCACACAGTCATATGTTTTTTGTAAACAATTCAGATTCTCCATTTGAATAACATGGAATCTTTAGGAGTCCGTGGGGCGGGACCCTGTGGACGGATCTGAATCAAACTTCGCAGAAACCATCTCGGGAGTATACAAGACAACATCCTAAAGTTTCATGGCGATTGGTTGGATAGTTTGGCAGCGCATAAAATTCAAACATATATATATATATATATATATATATATATATATATATATATATACAAACATCCTCTTTTATAAATATAGATTACTATTCAGCTATTTAACAAAAATAAATTAAACACGTTCGAAATATTCTATTATCATTGGGTGTTTATACTAATAAACAGGTAGCAACGCAAGTAATGTAAGTGAGATCCTATAAATAAATTTAATATTGTGGATTTTACGTTATACTGTTAATCTACTATTATATGTAGTGAAAAGTGACAGGCCGAGGTGTAACGAGGGTAGTGAGTGACGGGGTTGGCACGCGAAGTGTGCAGGGGTGTCCCCTAGTTATTTATAATAGTAGAAAGATTTATTAATTTAAAATAAACATTATTGAATGTATTGAACTTAAAAATTGGCTACCGATGAGTTTTATAGTTTGAATAATAATTAATCACAGTCCGTTATTATAGGATACTGCTAAACCAAGGCGGGTCATTAACGTGAGTGATTGGTGCCTTGTAGGACGTCGGCCGGCATCATTACAGTGATAGACATTACCCAATGTAATGATACATCGTTGTCTCTCGTAGACAATGAGCCAGTGATAGATTACTGGTCACAGATATGATCCGTCGTTTAACGTATCGACAGGTGTAACAACGCAACAGCAGTGAATATAAGTAATGTAGTAGTTAACGTATCGACAGGTGTAACAACGCAACAGCAGTGAATATAAGTAATGTAGTAGTTAACGTGGTATTTCATACACAACTAGGGGACACCCCTGCACGCTTCGCGTGCCAACATCGTCTCTCGCTGCCCCGGTGACACCGAGGACTCCGGGCTCAGTCTGTCACTTTTCACTACATATATTAGTAGGTACACTATATCAAGTAAAACTATAATATATACATTTATTTGCAGTAGCTAATATCGGGAACTTACGTTGCTGCATATTTATTAATATCCTATATATTAAAAACAATCGCGTCATTTAGTTCATTCACTTTCTGAACTTACTAATTGACCGATTTTAATGAAATTTGTTTTATACCAAAGATAATTTTGATTTATAAGTCGTAACGGAGGGAGATTTTTTAAATTCCCATTGATTTTTGTCCTACATGGCGTCAAAGTTGCAATGCTATTCTTATGGAGATTAATTTTAATCTCCATAATTATATATTAATTTTTTCCACCAACTGGTGGAATAAACAAATGTTAAATGATCCAAATATTTGTTTAGGTTAAACATAGAGAGTAGCACATTCTATCAGCCTTTAACACCTTTTAAAGGCGGTTCGGCTGGCTTTAGGACAAATGAATTCCGCTCGATGCACTGACTGTACGTCTGACCACGATCTACTGAAACACATACACTAGACCCTTCCCCTCCCCTTGGGGTGGGGTATAATTATTGCAGGAGGTCGTTTAAGCGCGATCCTGCGGGTGCAGGTGCTGTGTCACGCTGTACGTGTACGCGTAATGATTGGATTGTAATGTAACATGCGGGTAAAAGTACAACCACAAGTTGAGTGTATAAAGTTAGTCTATTTTGTAAATTGTGTGACATTAAAAAGCATAAGATGCTAAACACGACACGGTATTTCTCGTAAATATTTAATATTATTTTTTAGCCTATTTCAAAAGTATATGTATATACTTTAGCATATAAAACTTACAATTTCTAAGATTACATAAACTCTATATTCCTAAATAATGTGTAAATAATTATTTACATTCCATTCAACAACTTTACTCTTAAAATTTGTTTGAGTGATTATTATTTATATTTGATCAGCTGTTACTCTTTAATTAGTTTAAATGGCCAAAAAACTAATATTTTTTTATTTTCTTATGGCTAAAAACATAATTTGAAGGCTTTCTGTGGCCTTCAAGGTGAAAATATTGAAAAATTAAAACCTTATTGCTCAACTAAAAATAGGGGCAAAGTTTTGACTCCTGATTCGTTAGATTTTGGGAGGAGTTACGTTAGACAAAAAACCGACGTCACGTATTATACGGGGTTGAAAAAAATATGGAAACATTTTCGCAACTTTTGTAATACTTAACTTGGTAAAGTGAAATCTTGTACATGATATATTTACAAAGAAAAAATTTTTCTACGCCATTAGTGACATTTCATCTTTTCAGGGCCATTCGTTCAACTCCAAGGCAAAGCCCACGAGGAGTGGAACGAAAATTTTCAACGTAAACCTAGGGCAATTTCGGTATCAAATGAAAAGTATAGTCAAGATAAATTAATTGACATAACCAGCCCTTCGAAAGGTTTATATTTCCATAGTATCAGTCATTTAAATTTTAAAATAAACTAGTTTTAAACAATATTATTTCTCCGCTAGTTAACTGTTTTAAGACAATTATTCTCATCAAAAATTATACTTTATGGAACACAATTATTAAAAAAAATTAAATTATCAAATTTAATAATAAATTTATGAAAAAATAACGTTGTTGTGAAAGCGTTTCGATATTTTTTCTACCCCGTGTGAGTTTATGGATTCCCTCTGAATGAAATCAGGTGGTTTATGTGAAATAAGTTGGATGCAATTAATTATTTAAAGAATCAAATGGCTGTTACGCTACAGCTGCTTATCTCTTTTAAATTCTTGTTTTACAGTAAAATATCAAATTGATTCACCTTAGAATTAGTTAACTTAAAGCTTTGTAACAATGTCATGCTTAGGAAAAAAATATTAATAATAATTTATTACCATAACAGAATACAAAATTGAAAAGACCAGTTTACAGAATTTACAGAATATGGTTCAAATGTGGCCCTTTATAATTCAAGAATTCTACTATTGAATAACAGTTAATTTGTAACATTTTCTTTTTTTAATCTTAATATTTATATTTTACTTGAATTTTCTTTATAAGACCTTTAAAAATTTAAAATGCTGAGTAAAAATCTTAATAAAAAGACATGCTGAGTGAAGTTATATGAATATAATTTTTTATGAGTAAATGAAAATAATAATAAATAGCTTTATTGTTCTCAAAAAGATACGTACAGACATACACATTAGATTATCATATAAATATAAAATACAAAAGTAAATAGACCCTGATAAAACGGTCCAAAAACAGTTAAATTTATACACCTACCAGGTCTGACCTTCACAAATAATATAAAACACAGAGAACAAATAGAGAAGAACAAAGCAGAAATCTCCAAGGCAAAGCCTGTTTGGAGTTTTTTTTCATTATATCTTTAACTCTTCTATAAGCGCATTACAATACAATACGACATAAAAAAAAATAGTGACACTCCGTAATTTTATTTTTAAATTAAACTGTACAATACATAAACATAAATGACAGAACTCTGTCTGAAAACAGCAATTTCATACAACACTTTTCAACGTAGTTAAAATTACATACATTGCCTATGCTCATATCCTTGCTATCCATATGTGGTTGTCTCATGTATACATTACTAATAGTGGAATTAAGCTGCTGTAAAATTAAGGGTCTAAATTAATAAAATTTCCAGTGATTACAATCAGTTTAATCTTTAAAGCATAGTATTAAAGTTTTGTGAATTGGTAATCCTTTCACGTACAAAGCCTAACTATTCACTCTCATATCTATAAACCTGAGTCGAATATTTGTAAAATTTATTATTTTATATATTCACATGTGAAGTTAATATTTTAATTTAATGTGAAAAAATATTGACGAAGTGAAAAAAAGTAAAAATTTTCAAAATTGTTCATGAAAGTAAGTGTACACCATATCCCATGAATGAACAATATAAAATTATGAAAATTAACATATTTTTTACATAGTTTTGAAAATTTAATTAAAATTTTCTGGTCCAACCACACAAACAAAATTCAATAACAGTTTTACCTATTTATTTTTAAATAATAGTATATTTTAAATTGATATGTAAAATATTTAAAACTTTTATATCGATTTACACAACCACGTTTTTTGGTCAGATGATGCTACAAAGTAGAAATTAGCTGTAGAGTTTTGTATGCCCAAATTTTAACTAATACATTCTAAATGTAAAATTTTCGTAGCAGAAAATTCTAAAATCAAGTTATCTACAGACTTATCACTCATGTACGGAATAATAGAAGATTCCACGAAAAACCATTCTGTCGTTTTCCCTAGAAGCGGGGACAGCAAGGGCGTTACCGACAGGTAAAGTTTTAGATTTGCCTGTCGGTAACGCCCTTGCTGTCCCCGCTTCTATTTTCATTGCTATTTTCTATTGCTGTCCGCGGCAGTTTCAGATTCTCTTAATACGTGAAAATATGTGAAATATTCTAAGAAAAGAAGAAGAAGAAAAAAGCGCCCTTTATTATTTTTTCATCTTATATATACAGGTTGTATTTGAAATGCACGGACATATTTCAGGAACTGATTGTATGGGCCAAAATAAAGATGTCCTGTAAAGGTGTATGCTAAAATGATTCTTTTCACAGATATCTGCCTTTTTATACTAAATAATCTATAATTGTAGAGCGAATCAACCAATTGAATTGAAATTTCGTGTTTTACTTATGCATAAAAAGATTAATTAAAAAAAAAAAAAAAAAAAAAAAAGTAAAGTATCCTTAAGTGGCAGCCAAGCCATATTAATTTTTTTATTGAAATAACTCAAAAACAGAAAATGAATTTGTATATATCATTTTTTTTCATACTGTAAGTGTACCGTAGTTACAATATAAAACTGCACTATTAACTTTTTAAAATCGTCTTTATACAGTAATGTATTAATATTTAATTATACTGTTTGTTTATTATATATGCAATATAACTTACCATTTTTGATATTAATTCAACCATTTATTATTGGTTAGATTAATCTAATAATTATTTCCACATTCTCTCAAACATTATGGTAACCATGCGTACACACTGTTAGGTAACAATTCATTATTACAATATTTTAACTGCCATGACCTGCTGAACTGCTCCTAACATTCACTTTTCTTTTCAAATATTCGTTTATTTACTCCAGTATGAATATTTATGAGCAGTTAGGCTGGTTTATCTCACAAAAGCGTTTTGAAAGGAAATGGCTTTGTTTTACAACAGGTTGGTAGTTTATAGGGAAATTTCCGCTCAACATTATACCACAGTTGGTACACCTGCTGCCCACATTCTCCATAACCCGTATAATGTTATGATGATAGTCTCTCTTCAGTTTAGCCTCTCTGAAGGTACTTAAGACTTTTTCGGAAGGCCTATTTTATTATAACAAGCACTGTGTGCCATTTGTTTAGAGAGATTTTTCTAATATCTTGTCGAAACATACAATCCAGTAATACATACATAATTTAAAATAAAAATTGTTTGTTTCAGCTGATACTGGACATGGGTCTCAACAAATTAAATGAAAGACGAGTGGGCTATCTTAGATTTTAGACAGTTGACCAAATTAAAAACAATATAATTTGTCTACAACATCTAGTAGTTCTCCAAGCAATATCTCGTAGTTATTATGCTGAAGCAATATCACATTAAAAACAAGTTAATAAATAAAAAAAAAAAAAAAATATATATATAAATGATTGATAATATTTTAGATAGTAATACAAGTTGTAGCAGTCAAGTAACAAGAGTGACATGAAAAGCATATAACATTTTTATTATTTTTCAAAGTTAAAAATATAATACGTTTTTAATAAAGTATCACTTCTTATGGCGTTAGTTAATTAATAATTAATCGTACAGTTTACAGTGTACAATCTTACAGTGAAAATCTGTTATATTTTGAAAATATTTTAAAGTAGAGTACTAAAGAAAATAGTTTGTCTTGTATAATTTATCGATTACTTCAACTGCTCTTCTGGTTTGTAAAGAAATTTGATAAAAATTAGATTCTAAAGAGCGCACTATTTTGCTTTTTACAATAATTCATAAAAATACTAACTGTAAAAACCAGAATTCCCTTTTTCAGGTCTAGAGAAAAATGGGAAAATGCATTGACAGGCTGTGTTTTATCATTATATAGTTTAATCGAACATGTAAGCCCACATAAGTTGTAACACTGAAAGACCATAGAAATTATTATGGTCAGCACCAGTGCTGTAACCGAGCTACTTGGGAGTAAAGTGTTTTATGCTAGGTTTTCTTAACACTGACATAGCGTCCGCTCAATGGTTGCTATCGGTGTGGACACTACTAGAAAAGTATGTTCATTTTTGGTGGTAGTTAATTTCCCGATGTTGTGTAGGGGAGAGAAATGAATTTAGGTTTGTCAATTAGCTGAAAAAATAGCAACACTACGTGGTCCAGATTGCACGTAAATCTGTAAATCTCTTAGTTGTCCTGGCTATTGAGCTATCAATAAATGTCCCTTTCTAAGTTCACGTTGAACTCAGTTAGTAACCAGACTACACACTCATACTATCATTCATATTCACCATAAAATACTCATAATTGCCTGTGTCTCATGTCTGAGAATTGAAAAGTCATGAACATACGCGTGTGCGTGTGAAAAGATGTAAAATAGTTTTATCTATAATACGAACAGCTCGTTGAAATCTGTTTCGTGGAGCTCTTTATTTAAAAAAAAACCTTTTTGAGGTATTTCATGGAATAAAACCAAGTTTTTTTAATTTTAGAAGATCAGTTGCAAAATAATTATTCGCTTCATTGTAGAATTCTTTGGATATCAAAAGAACTCGAAATGAAATCACGACCAGAACAAAGTTTTTAAAATGATAAAGTTGATTTTATTTAATATCGTAGTCAGTATTATTTTTGACTGAAAGTCAGTTTAATTATGTTAATTAGATTGAAAGTCTATACGAGTACTTGGAAGAACATATTTATATAATTAAAAATATTTCAGTTGGAGTCCCCTTTACAAGTTGATGACTAATTGATTGTTCTGAGCTGATTATTAAGATATAACAACAGCAGATTTATATAAAATTTACAACACTCTTCCATATTTGAAAATGAATTACATACAATTAACATAGTATTTTACAAACGGATATTAAAAATTTTGTGTTGTCCCACCTGCATTATTTCTGTTAATACATCTTAAAAGTAGATTTAATGTATACAGTTTTTTGTGAAAACTAGGAATAGAATATAGTCTCATAGTTGCTAATAATTTAAATATCTTATTGACAGCAAACACAGACTTGATCACTAAAGGGCAAGTAGAAGACTATAATTATGTAGTTCCAAATTTTTAAGAACGCACATTGATTCTTAAAATGTTGAAAGGTAATATATTGAAAACTGGTTGGATTTTCCTAAATAAGTTCAAAAGAAACGTTACAGACATTTTAATGAGTTTTCATATTTATTTTTAGATATTTTCCATTACCATACATTGTTTGTAGCTTATGAGGAAAAACTGAGAAATAAGACCTTCAAAGCACCCCCTCCCTACCTCCGCACCCCAAATAGTACTTTATTATACTTTGTTCAATGAACCCACTCCTATACACTATTGACAAAAAAAATGAACGACATAATTTCCTTTCTCAACTGTTTGCACTTAATATAATTTTGTTCAGTTTGGTTATAAGCAAGCAATTTAAGCTTTCAATCATTAATATTGTTTTGAAGTAGCATTTCACTATTTCAAGAATTTTCTATGCCTTTCTTTATGGATTGAACGGAAAGGTATCTTAAGTAATATTAATATGAAGTAATACAAACATCAATAATAAACAATATATCTATATTAGCGAGGGGGAGGGGGTGTAACTGTAATTCTCAAACTATATGAAGTTATAAGCTCAGTAATCTCACGTTAGTTTTCAGTTCAATGTTTGTCAGTTTGGACAGTGTTGGATAAGCTTATATCATCAGTTTAATAGGTTACGTCCATCCTGGGATAACTAAGTCTTATTCCTATACATACTATTTATTTTTATATCCAATAGTTAAATCTGATTTATAAATGTTATATTTTATCCTATTATTTTTGGTAGCTAGAAAAAAAGCCGGATGATATATACGTGTATAGCACAGAACCATTCATCTCCCCGATGTATAGTAGCTTTGACCCAACCACCCATGCACGTATAGTGGCATTGAACCATCTACCTCCCCATACATATAAGGTAGCATTGACCCACCTACCCATGCACGTATAGTGGCATTGAACCATCTACCTCCCCGTACATGTATAGTAGCTTTGACCCAACCACCCATGCACGTATAGTGGCATTGAACCATCTACCTCCCCGTACACGTATAGTAGCTTTGACCCAAGCACCCATGCACGTATAGTGGCATTGAACCATCTACCTCACCATACATATAAGGTAGCATTGACCCACCTACCCATGCACGTATAGTGGCATTGAACCATCTACCTCCCCATACATATAAGATAGCATTGACCCACCTACCCATGCACATATAATGGCATTGAACTATCCACCTCCCTATACACATACGGTAACATTGACCCACCAACCCATCTATAACCGTACGTTAAAACGTACGGTCTATATGTATAATCTTTTGTATAGATTTTTTTAGGCAGCTACCAAAATTAATAGGAAATAAATAAATTTGTGCTAATGAGATGGAACATTGTCAATGTAAATAAAATCTAAAACAACAGTATTTGTGACTCAATATTTAAATATTGATCTCTCGTCACAGAGCGAAATCCAGGCTTCGCGACCATTTAACACCTGCTTCTCCGATTGAATGAAGACCAGCTGTTAATAAATGGGCGCAGTCATTAACTAAGTAATCCACAGTTTGAATTTTAGTTTCCGGAATCACATGATTGATCATTTGTGGTACTTGACTAATATTTCCAGCGGTTATATCTTCCCACAGACGTACATAAGTGATAATATACAGACCACTCATGTACATCGCTTAATATTTTGTTATATTTAAAATTATTATCAACTGATAACACCCTTGGTCGTCATGGGTAGTGCCCGTGATTAACTTGTGTAGCCCCTGTGATCGATTTGGGTAATATCCCGTCATCAAATTAGGTATCCCATGAGATCAAGTCAGGAAAACACCTGTGATCGACTTGGGTAGTGCCACGTGATTAACTGGGTAGCAACTGTGATTAGCTTTCATAGCAACCGTGATCATCTTGGGTAGCTATTGATGCTAAAAACTATAAGGGGTTTGGGGACGAAGCCATCAACGAGCGAAGGGAGTATTTTATATAATATGCCTATTGTATTTAGTACACAAAATGAAAATTCACAAATTCTGAGACATCTGGTCTATTTTGATGTTAAGTTTATTTTACTTGAGTTTTCAAATATTAAGTCTGCTTTGAACTAAAAACAAATAATAATTTATTTAGAAAATAGTACGATGTAAAATATTTTTATTTTTTAATAATTGTTTTAAAAATAAGTTCCCTAAGAGAGTATTCATTAAAACACATTCATATTTAATTGACTTATTCAAGGTATTACAGAAGGGAGTGAATTGTAATAAACACAATTATTAAAATTCTTATTAAAATTTTTAAGGGGCTTTAAAATCCAGTAAAATGTACTTTGAAAGTTACAATAAAGTAATGTTTGTTGAGTTTATGCTAACAACTTGTGAATACTTCACCATTGTTTGTTTAGGACTTTACTTTTAAAAGCTCAAAGCATCATTTCCCTTGATAATCTTCCCTTGATAGAAATTTAAATTTTCTTGAATACTTGAAACATTTTCATCGCAGTGCTTTGATGAATTTTAAGTGTATGAGTGAGCAGGGGGGTCAATGACACTGTACGTGTATGAGAGAGTGGATGGGCCATTGGCACTGTACGTGTATGAGAGAGTGGATGGGCCATTGGCACTGTACGCGTATGAGAGAGTGGATGGGCCATTGGCACTGTACGCGTATGAGAGAGTGGATGGGCCATTGGCACTGTACATGTATAAGAGAATGGATGGGCCATTGGTACTGTACATGTATGAGAGAGTGGATGGGCCATTGGCACTGTACATGTATGAGAGAGTGGATGGGCCATTGGCACTGTACATGTATGAGAGAGTGGATGGGCCATTGGCACTGTACATGTATGGGAGAGTGGATGGGCCATTGGCACTGTACATGTATGAGAGAGTGGATGGGCCATTGGCACTGTACATGTATGAGAGAGTGGATGGGCCATTGGCACTGTACGTGTATGAGAGAGTGGATGGGCCATTGGCACTGTACATGTATGAGAGAGTGGATGGGCCATTGGCACTGTACATGTATGGGAGAGTGGATGGGCCATTGGCACTGTACGCGTATGAGAGAGTGGATGGGCCATTGGCACTGTACATGTATGAGAGAGTGGATGGGCCATTGGCACTGTACATGTATAAGAGAATGGATGGGCCATTGGTACTGTACATGTATGAGAGAGTGGATGGGCCATTGGCACTGTACATGTATGAGAGAGTGGATGGGCCATTGGCACTGTACATGTATGGGAGAGTGGATGGGCCATTGGCACTGTACGTGTATGAGAGAGAGGATGGGCCATTGGCACTGTACATGTATGAGAGATAGGATGGGCCATTGGCAGTGTACATGTATGAGAGAATGGATGGGCCATTGGCACTGTACGCGTATGAGAGAGTGGATGGGCCATTGGCACTGTACATGTATGAGAGAGTGGATGGGCCATTGGCACTGTACATGTATAAGAGAATGGATGGGCCATTGGTACTGTACATGTATGAGAGAGTGGATGGGCCATTGGCACTGTACGTGTATGAGAGTGTGGATGGGCAATTGGCACTGTACATGTATGGGAGAGTGGATGGGCCATTGGCACTGTACGTGTATGAGAGAGTGGATGGGCCATTGGCACTGTACGCGTATGAGAGAGTGGATGGGCCATTGGCACTGTACATGTATGAGAGAGTGGATGGGCCATTGGCACTGTACATGTATAAGAGAATGGATGGGCCATTGGTACTGTACATGTATGAGAGAGTGGATGGACCATTGGCACTGTACATGTATGAGAGAGTGGATGGGCCATTGGCACTGTACGCGTATGAGAGAGTGGATGGGCCATTGGCACTGTACATGTATAAGAGAATGGATGGGCCATTGGTACTGTACGTGTATGAGAGAGTGGATGGGCCATTGGCACTGTACATGTATGAGAGAGTGGATGGGCCATTGGCACTGTACATGTATGGGAGAGTGGATGGGCCATTGGCACTGTACGTGTATGAGAGAGAGGATGGGCCATTGGCACTGTACGCGTATGAGAGAGTGGATGGGCCATTGGCACTGTACGTGTATGAGAGAGTGGATGGGCCATTGGCACTGTACATGTATGAGAGAGTGGATGGGCCATTGGCACTGTACATGTATAAGAGAATGGATGGGCCATTGGTACTGTACATGTATGAGAGAGTGGATGGGCCATTGGCACTGTACATGTATGAGAGAGTGGATGGGCCATTGGCACTGTACATGTATGGGAGAGTGGATGGGCCATTGGCACTGTACGTGTATGAGAGAGAGGATGGGCCATTGGCACTGTACATGTATGAGAGAATGGATGGGCCATTGGCACTGTACATGTATGAGAGATAGGATGGGCCATTGGCACTGTACATGTATGAGAGATAGGATGGGCCATTGGCACTGTACATGTATGAGAGAGTGGATGGGCCATTGGCACTGTACGCGTATGAGAGAGTGGATGGGCCATTGGCACTGTACATGTATGAGAGAGTGGATGGGCCATTGGCACTGTACATGTATAAGAGAATGGATGGGCCATTGGTACTGTACATGTATGAGAGAGTGGATGGGCCATTGGCACTGTACATGTATGAGAGAGTGGATGGGCCATTGGCACTGTACATGTATGAGAGAGTGGATGGGCCATTGGCACTGTACATGTATAAGAGAATGGATGGGCCATTGGTACTGTACATGTATGAGAGAGTGGATGGGCCATTGGCACTGTACATGTATGAGAGAGTGGATGGGCCATTGGCACTGTACATGTATGGGAGAGTGGATGGGCCATTGGCACTGTACATGTATAAGAGAATGGATGGGCCATTGGTACTGTACATGTATGAGAGAGTGGATGGGCCATTGGCACTGTACATGTATGAGAGAGTGGATGGGCCATTGGCACTGTACATGTATAAGAGAATGGATGGGCCATTGGCACTGTACATGTATAAGAGAATGGATGGGCCATTGGTACTGTACATGTATGAGAGAGTGGATGGGCCATTGGCACTGTACATGTATGAGAGAGTGGATGGGCCATTGGCACTGTACATGTATGGGAGAGTGGATGGGCCATTGGCACTGTACGTGTATGAGAGAGAGGATGGGCCATTGGCACTGTACATGTATGAGAGAATGGATGGGCCATTGGCACTGTACATGTATGAGAGATAGGATGGGCCATTGGCACTGTACATGTATGAGAGATAGGATGGGCCATTGGCAGTGTACATGTATGAGAGAATGGATGGGCCATTGGCACTGTACATGTATGAGAGAGTGGATGGGCCATTGGCACTGTACATGTATGAGAGAATGGATGGACCATTGGCACTGTACATGTATGAGAGATAGGATGGGCCATTGGCACTGTACGTGTATGAGAGAGTGGATGGGCCATTGGCACTGTACGTGTATGAGACTGTGGATGGGCCATTGGCACTGTACGTGTATGAGAGAGTGGATGGGACATTGGCACTGTACAGTGTACGTGTATGAGAGGGTGGATGGGCCATTGGCACTGTACGTGTATGAGAGATTGGATGGGCCATTGGCACTGTACGTGTATGAGAGATTGGATGGGCCATTGGCACTGTACGTGTATGAGAATGTGGATGGGCCATTGGCACTGTACGTGTATGAGAGAGTGGATGGGACATTGGCACTGTACAGTGTACGTGTATGAGAGGGTGGATGGGCCATTGGCACTGTACGTGTATGAGACATTGGATGGGCCATTGGCACTGTACGTGTATGAGAGATTGGATGCGCCATTGGCACTGTACGTGTATGGGAAGGCGGGTGTGAACTAACCACTTCCATACACATAAAACGGTATTGAGACTAACCCGCTTTCCTATATATATTCCTATACACATAAAACGGAATTGAGACTAACCCGCTTTCCTATATATATAGGAATATATATAGGAAAGCGGGTTAGTCTCAATTCCATTTTATATGTATGGAAGTGGTTAGTTCCACAAAATGTGATTGACCCACCCACTCTCCCATACACGTACAATGGGATTGACCCACCCACTCTCCCATACACGTACAATGGTATTGACCCACCCACTCTTCCATACACGTACAATGAGAATTGCCCCCCCCCCCCGCCACTTGAACACATCCGGTGGTAAAGCATAAGCAATCTTAAATAGATGTTTGCTTATTTCAGACTATTGACTTTAAGGTATGCTAAGCAATTTAAAAATAATGCAAATATTATATTTATTCATATTTGCATGAAATTATTTTCAATAAATATGATAATTTTGTAAATATATAATGTAGCATTTCACGATAACCTTGAACAGTTTTGTCCTGACATTGGTATTAATCATCAAGTGACAATTATTACTAACCATTCAATAACTACAACATCAATGCATTTATATCTGCAGTTTTAAATTACCAACATGAAGTGTTGTAAAAATAAAAAAATAAATGTTCATTTTTTACCTTTAGCACCTTACAAAAAGATAAAAGTAGATCAACACAATCGTGGAGTATCAAGTTTACCCGTTGAAAAATGAACCAGATTCTCACTGGAATTAAAAAAAATTTAATAACGAAACCGTAATATTAAATACTGTAATAGCTCTAATCTAAGTAAAATATTTCCAATACATTTAGCACATTTTCTTCGGTAAATATATTGAAATACTATTGGAAGTTCATATGTGAACGAGCATCAGTGAATTTTTCATAAAATGATTAAATCAAATTAATCTTTATTACACAAAATTAAACAGCTTTCAAATACAATAAAATGGAAAAATATTCCCCCCAAAGACTACAGATCTGAGTGGCAGGAAGTGGGGGGGGGGAGATCAACTTACAGCCTTAAAAGGACTATATGACTACGAGGTAACTTAAAGCAATAAATACTTATATAGATCATAATAAAACTAAATAAGATAAATTAGTTTGAATGGTTGTATGTTTAAAATATATAGTTAAAAAATTGAAAAAATATAAGGAAATAATTAGGTAATACTACAGGAACAAAAAGTAAAAATAATTTCAATAGTAAAATAATGTATCAAATCATTCTAAGTCAGTAATTATGGCAACTAAAAATTTTGTAATTAGATTCAATTAGTTAATTTTGAGAATTTAAATATTGTGAAGCTATAGAAAAAGAGCTAATTAATTATTAATGTTGAGCCTAACATAAAATGATAAATTCTTAATTCGTAGTAAAGGTATTCTGTTTAAACATTCCCAAATCCTGATTTCATACAAAATCAGGGCCTGCAATCTCGGGAGGCTTAGCAAAGTTTCTCCCTGAGGTGGAAAATTCCGGACAGTGACTTTTCTTCCCCTGGAGAATGTGCTGGAGTGGAAAACATTTCGGGAATTCTTGTTGAGTGCACTGCCAAAATAACATTCCTGGAGTGGATGGAATGGTCGCTATTGATTGCTATTGGAGTGCAATTGTTAAAAATGATTGGAGTAGAAAAATAAATTCAAACTTGAATGAATACGCAAAATAACAAACTGTCCATAAACAAAGCAAGAGTTCGTCTTTAACGATTCAAATATATATATATATATATATATATAGAAATATCGTTGTTTGAAAAGTTGAAAATAGTTCTTAGATTTTTAAAAATGTGTCCTAAGAATCAACCTTGATTGTCTTTAAATTTCAGTGCCATTAAAAAAAAAATATATACATCATTACATACATCATTATATATGTATGTAATGATGTTATGCACTCAAATGTAGATTCCTCATCCAAATGTTTAGTTTTATATCTAAAATATCATCTTTTTCCTAGTCCAGTGATAGAATATCAGTTTTTTTCTTTATACATGTAATACAGGGTAAAGCATCTCTTGTGGCAAACTTCATTAAATAATAAAAATAATAGTACAAACTGATATATACCGTAAGTAAAACAATATAATCAGCATGTCAATCAACCGATTCTCCTTCTGGCCAATAACATCGGCCAGTTGAACTTTCAAGTGTCTAAAACAGCATCGAGGCCCAAACATGTAACACTTGAGAAATGGGGCTAAACTGGTTGAATGTGAGTTTAGTCATAAAGTCAAGAATTATATGCTGCAGCATCTTTAGAAACCTGCCATAGATGATATCGAAAAATCTAGTTTGTGAAGCCTGCTTGCATGTTATTATATCTGACTACCTGATCATATACTCCAAAGAACGGACAAAGAAATGGATCTCGAGTGAAATAGCAAGCTAGTCCCAACACGATAAGCTAATGTTGATAAAATATTCTACGCGATGTATTACTACAACAAGCTTCGGAAACTTCCACACTGTCCACGAGAGGAGTTTCGTCTGAACGATCTCAATGGTTGCACCTGTATACGACTAGTTCTTATTGGAAATAACAGAGACATACAAGGTGACTTCGAACCAACGACTTGTGCAGTATTAAACAAGCATGCTTGTCATTGAAATACCTGATGGTCCACATTACGAGACACAAGCTGGTCCTAACTGCTGATACAATACAATTTACGTGTCCAGAGAAGACCAACTTGGACTCTACAGCCAGTTATAGCATTAAAGAAGAATGACGGATTTAGATATAAAAATGAATGAACGGCAGACTGTTCTTGGTATATGAGGATTTGTGTAAAACAAAACAGATGGTTTCTATAGTAGTAATATGCTTCATAATATTTAGGTAATATAATATAATAATATTGTTACAGTTTGATTAAATTTTGAGTACTTTATTCATTATTCATTCATAAGACGCCGATCATCAACATTTGGGCGAATATGAGGAGTGAATAAGTGTAGATGAACAAGTGTAATGATTGTTACTAAGGTCAATTGTTCCTCAGAAAGAGCTATTTATTAATTGCAGCTCAAATAAAGGACAGTACAAGTAAACGTCACACAACACAAATTTATTACAATATAAGCACAAAATGCACAAATATAGGCTATTACAATACAAGTACAAATTGCACAAATATTTTGGTGATAGATTTCGGTAAACCACGCTCACCTTCCTCAGACCAGAGGGATTCACAAAAGATTCACGTTTACTTGTACTGTATTCGTACCAACACGTATTATGCTAATTAAAAACTATAACTAAAGGACATAAAACTTTACGTAGAATCTGAACCACGTAGCGTTGGTTTGATTTTCAGCTTAACTGACAAGCTTGCCACTCAGTAATCTTGCCTACACAACATTTAAACCTTGACTACAATAAAAATTTTGGTTTTTTTGTGCTTTTGAAAAAACCTAAACAATTCTTTTGTGATTTTGCAGTAACTTGATTCTTTGATTTTACATTCTTACATATGAGACGCCGACACAACGTTGTTGGTATTTTAAGGTGAATATGATTTATTATATAAGTGTAGGATGAGTGTGGATGAGTGTAGTCTGGTTACTAACTGGGTTCAACTGTTCCTCAGAAAGGGCAATTTATTAATAAACCAACAGCCAGGGCAACTAAGGGACAGCTTTACGTGGAATCCGAACCACGTAGTGCTGGTCTGATTTTCAGCTAATTGACAAGCCTGATACTCAGTTATCTCTCCCACACAACATCCACACAATGATTACCACCCAACATGGATACCCCAGACTTCTCTAGTAGTGTCCACGCCGAAAGCAACCATTGAGCGGACGCCATGTCGGTATTAAGAGGACCGAGCATGGAACCTATCGCCTACAATCTTCCAAACACTTTGTCCCCAAGTAGCTGGGTTACAGCACTTCGCCACCAGTACAAAATACACCATTACAAAATATTTTTTAAAATAAAAAAACAGCGCTTTTTGTGTTTGTATGGTACTGTACATATTTCTTTGACTTTAAAACGCACACAGATTAGAGTTATAAAAAAAGCACAATTTAAGGTAGAATTTGCTACCTGCTAGAATTGTTTTTGAAATTATAGTGTTGTCCTTGTTGAATTTTTATGGATGTTTAACTGTATTAACTATTAATTATGGTTTTGCATGATTAGAGTAAACTATATATATTTTATGCAATTTTCTGTGTGTGAAGTTTTGTTATATTTCCTAATACTTTAAAAAGGAAAGCTTATGTAGCTTTAACTTAAACTTTTGCTTATATTATAATGTACTTATGTAATTCTTGAACTTAAATCCTCCTCAAAACACAATCATGTCTTATTAGGGGAGTAATTTCTATTTATTTGTCATGAAAGAAACATAAGACAACTTATTTTGAAGAAAATAATAACATATACAAAACGTAAACAAGAAAACTCATATGAGACTGTCGAATCGTGCCAATATAAACGGAAAAATATAAGTTTATATAAGTAGGTAGACGGAACTGCGGCTCTGAAGATGGCCTACAATTTGGTCCCTGCTTCCTTTCTCGTTTCTAAAGGAAAGTGGATTCACAATTCTTATGTGTTATTTATGAGGGTAAAGGTTTTGAATATCTGAGGATTTAGGTTACGGCTGGCTTAGTTTCTTTCAACTTGCGCAACTAAAATGAACTAACAAAATTTAAGCTACTCCGTGCATATGTTGACTAAGTTAGGAAATCTTACTTTAAAATTAGTGATGTAATAATAATATTCTACATTATCTTTTTTTATACATTTAAAATAATATGCTGCCTTTAAAGTAAAAGACGTAATAAACACATAAAGAAATACATTAATTTACATATATATATATATATATATATATATATATATATATATATATATATATATATATATATATATATATATATATACACAGATATACTAACATTACATACCATGTACCTTTATTTATTAGTACAGTAATATAAAATAATATGTTATTGAGCGATAACTATGACCCTTAGCTTACATACCTGTTTTATGGTTCAATTACAATAGTATTAGTAAAAAAAGGCTAATGTGTTTACAAATAAACAATATATGTTCTTAATTCCACTTACAGTAGTTATTTAAAAGTATTTATCAAAACTACTACAACCGAAAATGTCTAATAGAAAACTAACAACACATTGTTAAATTCTTGTATCATATTCAGTGAAGGTGTTTTAATATATAAATTTGATATATATTATTCAATATTAAAAGGCAGTAAAAACAATATACTAGCAGTAATAAAACGAGTTATGTGTTAGTTATTGAAATGTTCTCAGATTATTCTCAGATTTGAGACGCCGAAACTCTTTGGGCGTATTTTAAGACGAATATTTTGAGTGTAGGATGAGTGGGGATGACTTGTGTATGTTACTGACTAAGTTTGAACTGTGTAACTTGTCCGAAAGGACCAGAATTGATAGATCAGTAAGTACCATTTATCGATAGCCTAGGAGAACTAAGGGATTTACGTAAATCCGAACCACGTCCTATTGGTCTGATTTTCAGCTCACTGACAAGCCTGATACTCCGTTCTCTTCCCTACATAATATCCACACACTGACTACCACCCAATATGGTCACTACAGTTCTCTTTAGTGTCCACGTCTATGGTAACCATTGAGTGGATGCTATTTAAGAGGACCGAACCTAGAACCTACAATCTCCTCAACACTTAGTCCCCAAGTAGCTGGACTACAGCACTGCGCTACAAGTACTAATAATGTTCAAAATAACTTACTTTCTGATATAAGTAATGTAACTGTACTGTTATTAACATACTTGCTAAAACAAGAGTTGTTAAAATTCTCCAGGTTTTAATTTATCACATTTGAAAGGAGACGAATCATTAGAAATGTTCGTCTGATTGCATAAGCACATTTCTTCAGCGATAACAAATTAGCAAGGAACCAATCAAGGGCTGCTGGAACCCTTGTAAGTGCATCCATCCAATTCACACTGGATTGCATCAGAAGCCATGAATAGACATCGGCAAACAAGAGTATTTGGCAGAAATATGAACACATTAACAACTCATTCATCATTAATTGATGAGAGGAACAATAACGGATGGAGGACTCCTCCCAATTCTATTGGAAACATCGGAATTAAAGGGTTGCTTTGACCATTTTCTCAAAAAAAGAAGGCCTCGTACGTTCTGCATATCAAATACAGAAAGAAATTCAGAACAAAGGGAACCATATCAACCCGTTGATTTAAATAATCTTTAAGTCATTCTTCGAGCTCGTTTCTTACTGGATATATAATTTAATGTTATAAGATGTAACAAACACTCCAGTAAATAATGTTTTAATTTCGTTAGGCCTTTCGGTAACAAAGTTACCATCTTCATACAAACAAACAGTCTGAAAAAAATTATTTACTGCAGTGTTTGTTACATCTTATAACTTTAAATCTTTATTGTATTGTTACTTTCGTTTTATATTATAGTGAGTGCAGAAATATATAAAGTTTCGATAAATACAGGTCCTAAATAGCCTAATTAGGCTAGAGAGCTCTAGAACCACTGAGAATACACATCTTTGATTAATAAAATGATTGATTAATTGATCTTTTTTACTGTTAGTATACTATGTAATAATTAATATTTATTAAAATGGAAATAATATTGTTTTTTATATATGTATCAATAGCTGTTTTACAAAATTATGTATGTACAGTTAATACCAGACTATTTGATGCTACAATACATTGTTTTAACCACATTTAATGACATATGTTACGACGTGATAAAAATAGCCAATTGAACGAATAATCCTATATATTAAAACAATCGGGTCATTTAGTTCACTCACTCTCTGGACTTATTACTTGACCGATTTTGATCACATTTTTTGTTTAAAAGATAATTTTTATTTCTAAGTCGTAACGGAGCTAGATTTTTGAAATACCCATAGGTTTTTGTCCAACACAGCGTCAAAGCTGTAATGTTATTCTTATGGAGATTATTTTAATTTACCAGCTGGTGGCATAAAAAAATGTTAAATGGTCCAAATAATTTGTTTGATTAAAAATAGAGAGAAGCACTGTAAAATATCAAGTCAATTTTAAAAGGACTCATTTACATTTACACTCTCCCCCTGTATCACTCAACAACGTCCCTTTACCTCAAGTAGATTCTGTAAAATATTTAGGTATACATCTGGATAAGGGATTGACTTGGAGAACATGGCATAAAAGACTGCAACTAAATTTGAAAACCCAAAAACTGTCATGGCTTTTTAACTACAAATCAAAACTTAGTAAATTTAACAAAATTCTTCTTTATAAAATGATATTAAAACCTGTCTGGATATATGGCTTGCAACTTTGGGGGACGAGTAGTGAATCAAATATTGAAATTATTCAAAGTTTTCAGTCAAAGACTTTAAGAACGATTATTGGTGCTCCATGGTTTGTTTCAAACAGAACTATACACAATGACCTTCAGATTTTGTTAGTGAAAGAGGAGATCAAGCGGATTAGTTCAAAATACCAAGAAAAGTTACACAATCATCAAAATTACCTTGCACTTAATTTGCTTGATAACTAATGAGGTCACAAGGTTGGATCGAGCAACGGTATTGAGCCTGCCGTACAGATTTTAATTTTAATTAACTTTGAAACGTTCTCATTCAAAGAATTTTTGGTGCACTATTTCCGAATAGTCGCCTACTCACGTGCTTGTGAATATGCCATACTTTTTACTTATTGTTATATTGAATTTAACAGATTGTAAAATAAAACAGAGTTATAAAAAAAAAAAATGTAAAAGAGCGAATATATATCTGGCTGTATGTTTGTTATCATCAACCGTTAAATAAAATTAAAACATTTGAAGTAGCCTTAGTAATAACATTGGTTGTTTATAATTATTATACTATAAATAGAGAGCAGATCAGTTGCAGTGAGTGAGCTACTGTAAATGAATGTAATTAATATGATTTTACTTAATACAGTTTAATTACTAATGTTTGAAGTCAAACGTTTACATGCCGTTGCCAAAGACCGAGGCGTCACGAGCGCAGCGAGTGACATTGTTGGCACGTGAAGCACGCAGGGTGTCCCCTAGTAATACTTAAGTTAGACATAAATTTCATGAGAGAACTTTGAAACACACACACACACACACACACACACACACACACACACACACACACACACACACACACACACACACACACACACACACACACACACACACACACACACACACACACACACACACACGCACGCACGCACGCACGCACGCACGCACGCACGCACGCACGCACGCACGCACGCACGCACGCACGCACGCACGCACGCACGCACGCACGCACGCACGCACGCACGCACGCACGCACGCACGCACGCACGCACGCACGCACGCACGCACGCACGCACGCACGCACGCACGCACGCACGCACGCACGCACACACACACACACACACACACACACACACACACACACACACACACACACACACACACACACACACACACATGATCTAGGTATTATGTAGTAATATTTTATTCGTGTATGATTAAAAAACCCGTCTTGAAACAAAAAAAATTCCCCCACATACTTAATCAGTAAAACCAAAATATACATATAATTGGTAAGAAGCATATTATATCCATGCGTAAAATGGAAGTAAACTGTTATCTGGAGGTTATCACAGAGAATGGCTGAAGACGTGCTAAAAGCTCATATTTTTTTGCCATTGTTTGTCGAGACCTCCCTTTGAAGGTTTAACGCTTCATTTCTGTCATTATAGGAAGCTTCATTTTGTTCACTTTACGAAACATTTCACGTAGGTACTTTGACGAAATTTCATCTTCTCTCCAATATTTGTTTTTTAGCAATATTATAAAATAAAACATTTAAAATATAACTACTGATTGTAATTTTATAAACAATTATTTCGTAATAAAATTCTGTCATATTTTAAAATTAGTATACTGTGACAAATACCTATGTTTAATTAAAAATATCCTGGGTAGTTAGTTAAATAAAGTTAAAAATAAGTAAAAATAAATTTAGCTTTCAAGGAAATGCACAATTAAAGTTTTTAATATTTGAAGTGTTTTTCCTGTTTTAAGAACTAATGTAGGATACATGTGTCTAGATATTGCCATCTTCAGTTTGGGACTTACAGTGCAACCTCCACTAGTGATTGCTTATATACTGTCTCATCTCCAACTACAATTCATTAAAATAATAACCCCCAAAACCCTTCGTTGTAGCTTAACAAATAACCTTTGTGAAAGCGACTCAACAGCGACCCATTGTCAACGCGGCAACGTCGCACTCTTTTCCGGCCCTGGTCAGTAACTGCCTCACATCATTAAACCATTACAAACATAAACCAATCTAAAATCACTGCATTTACTGACGCATATATAAGCAACTTACTCTTACTATATATTTAAAGGATTAAAACGCCATCAAGATATTAATTTTACTATTACTAGAAGACAAGGAAACATTGTTTCAAGGAAATTTATAAGAAATATTTTCTTAAACAGTTAAAATTCAGAAACATAAAAAAATAATATTGAACTATGTAACTTTTCCGAAAGGACCAGAATTGATAGATCAGTAAGTACTATTTATCGATAGCCTAGGAGAACTAAGTGATTTACGTGAATCCGAACCACGTCGTATTAGTCTGATTTTCAGATCACTGACAAGCCAGATACTCCGTTCTCTTCCCTACACAATATCCATACACTGACTACCACCCAACATTGACACTCCAGTTCTCTTTTTATTAGAGTATTGGTAAATAAATAAAAAAAAACTTAAAAAATATAAAAACATTCCTGTCCATTAGATATTAAAAAATGAATGTGATAAAATGACTGTTTTTAATAATACAAATTTAAAGTTGATCACGGTGAAAAATAGTAAACATCAGGTTATTTTTTTTCTTCCTACTATGATAACAATGATAAAACCTTAAAAATGCCTATTTCATAACATACAGTAAAACTAGGAAAATAATGATGTACTGCGGTCTTCCTAGGTCTTTTAGTTTCTTAGTAAACAACTTTCGAACTTGGGTACAATAATTTCTTCCCGACATTAAGTTGATCACAAGTAGCTAACCAGGTTAATTACAGGCTTAAAAAGTATGCCACAGGATGACCAGTAGTTGATTTTTGGAGAAAAAACATTAAACTAGGAAGGAATTTAACAAATAAAAAATCCGGATCTTTTCCATTAATTTAATACCAATACTTTGGTTAAGTTTGTTTAGGTTATGCTAGGTTTGGTTATATTATGTTAGGTTTGATTAGTTTAGGTTTGGTTTGGTTTTTTTGGTTAACCTAAGTTATGGTTATGTTAGTGATTTAACGGAAAAAATAAAAAAATACCCCAATTATTGTATACTTATAACTATAAAGATTTTAAATGTTCAAACTGATTGAATGTATTTGAAATAATTACAATAACTGTATCAAAAGTTACAAAATATCAAAGAGCATTACGCTATCCAAACGTTAAACAAACTAATAAAATAATCGATGCTCAAAAGCGTTTATCGTGAAAGTTGGTGAAAGTATATTGAACACAGTTGATCAACGGTCAGAAACTCTTAAGATAAGACCAAGAACTAAAGAATCTAGTTGTAGAAGCTAGAGTTGGGGAACGATTGAGAGTAAATTTACTATTTGCTGAGTGAAGGACAAAGACATCGCAACCGTTACTTTCACAATGGAGGGAAGTTTACTTTCGAGAAAGGTGTACATTCTCCTCCAAACGATGACTTGAACTCTTCTAAACATGCTGCTCATATTACATGTTCTGCATCAATAAATATAAATAATCATAAAACATAAGGTTTGGTTAAACTATATATAATGTTGACCATTATTGAAAATATGGAATGGTTTACTGAGAGAAAATTACGGATAAAAAATTATGAAATTTGTACGTTAGCTGAAATATTTAAATTTTAATATAATATAAACAAAATTATAAAACGTTTTAATGAAAACCTCTCACATTGTCATAATTTTAATTTTAGTACTAAACAATTGTACTAAGTGAATTGAAAAAAATGAAGAAGAAGAAGAAAAAAAACTAGAGTACATCCCTGCATGCTTCACGGGCAAAATATGTCAATTTTTGGTATCTCTCAAGTTGCAAAATCTCTCGGTTACCGCAACTGTTGACCGCGGTAACGCTGGTTGTTGTCTCACTCGCTGCGCTCGTACCACCTTGGCCTTTAGCCTCGGTCTTTAAATACATTAGTAACAAGCACAGTGTTCTGTAGGACTAGCAAGAGCACAAATATCTAGCATGGTTTTGGTTTATTAGAAATGATTTTTCAAATTAAATGTTGTTCTCATAAGATTAAAGACTTCTTTTAACGTTTATTTCTAATGGAACTCGAAAAGACCTTTCTTAGTGCATATTTATGATAAAAAAGTCCCTAAAAAAGTCAATTCAATAAAAAATAACAGAACACAATGTTTGGTATCATTTTTGTTTAACAACGGTTTTTATGACTTAAAGAGAATAAAACTGTTTTAAATTCGCACTAAAACACACAATTTTTAAATCACCTTTTTACACATAAACCTTTGTTTTATGTATCAACAACAACACTATAGTTGTAGGACATCGTTGGAGCTTTTAGAGCCAGTGGGGTGGAGGCAAAATAATTTTTTTACATTTATGACATTTTCTCACCTTCTGTGGCTCTTAAAATATTAAAGTGAATATAATCAATCTATCGTATATTCTTCCTAGCTTGAACAATTTCGTGGGAACTGATTCACTTTCGAAAATATATATTACTAAAACGTTTATCTATCTTTATAATAGTTACTTGTGTCTATTATTAGTAATAATAGTATGGTTGTAGTTGAGTTATTAGTAATGTGGAAAGTAATTGGGCTATAGGAACCACGAGCTCAGTTCCAACTACTTAATGATTGATATAAACTATGGAACTTCTTGATGTGTCGAGAAATTACCATTTATTCTTTAATAGCATTTTTTTATTTAGGCTATGAGAACTTTTTTTTAATTACAAATAATAATGTTTTACAGATTAATGTTATTTGAACAAATCACTGTACTTCAAATAAAAATGTACAAATATTTTATTTGAAAAGCTAACAATCTTATCAGATTACATAGTAAACAAATCAGTTCAATTGCAGTGAACATAACATGTCTTACAAAATTCAATTTTAGTAAAAAAAAAAAAAAAAAACTATTTATGCATAGTTAAAAAAATGTAATAACACCCAATTCACGAAAGTATCTCAAATATACAAAATTCATGTGCATTCATTTTACCAACCCCCTCCCGTTCTGGTGTCAGCTTACCACCTGTGTGGTCTTCAAGTTGTTCGCCAAAAATTCACCCACGTTATAAAATGAATGAATGATAAGCTATAGAGTATTTTAATATAGTTTTAAAATCTTCATCGTTATGGTGGTTTTTATACAATTCGGCAGTTTGTTGTAAAGATGGACGCCTGCCTCTGAGGGGAAATGCTCGTAAGTAACAGTTCTGTGCCTCCCAGTCCTGTAGTTGTCCCTGCCTCTGGTGTCATATTCGTGAATGTCTCGTCCCTGAATCAAAGCACACATAGAAATGAAATAAATGGTTTCAAAGCATTGGTACAAACTTTCCCCCATATTAAACACTAACAAAATCAAAACTTTGAAAATTACCAGTTTGATTCCCAAGAATGTTTTTTTTGCCATAACTCAAAACGTAGTCGAGTTAGAGAAATTCGGTTTTTGCTAAAATATTTACAATTAAAATTCACACATTTCTTGAACATTTAATCAAAATCGATAGTGCTGTTTTTTTAAAAAAAATTCTATTTTTGTATGTTTATTACCCATAAAAATATAAAAACTAAAATTTCAAAAAAGTGAAAGATGTTCTGGATATATTGGCTAAACACACCTACATACTAAATTAAATAAAAATTGATCCATCTGTTTGGTCTCCAGCAGACTGCACATACACACATACAGTTTTTTGGGTTCAGGGGACACTAAAATGGATTTTAGACCAACTTGTAAAATTTTTTTGACGATAACAATATTTATCTATCCTAACGCATATGGTAGAAAGTATAAAAACGTTGTTTCTAGAATATGCAGTAGAGGCAGGGTTAAGACAAGATTCTTAATTTTGAAAAAAAAAATAAATAAATAAAAAATTAAAATTATTCAACGCAACTTGTATCTTTACTGGTAAATTCAATGGAGTTATATGAACCAATTACCATTATGTAGTGACTTCTTCTTCATTTTAATGAGTTTATCTCCACCTAACCTTAGATAGTGACTATTATGTTGAAAATTTTACATGGCAAGGCCACATGACAGATGGCATTGCATGGTATTTATATATTCTAACAAACAGCTGTTTTCCCCTTTAGATGATTGGGATTAGCTCCGTCAGGAAAATTAACAACATTTGGCCAAGTTAATTATCCTCAGATTTATATTTCTAAATATATAATTAAAAGGCCTGCTGGGTTCATTAAAGACAAAGCGTACCCGGTGGGAATTAGAACTTTAAGAGAAGAGGAAATTCAATTTAACTTTAGCAAGTAAAACTGGCCCCCAAGCTAGAAATATTACCATGATCTTTTAACTTAATTTTAGTTTAGTTTTTCCCATTGACTAGTCAGCTTGTTTTATTCAATACAATTATATTTTTATACATATTATGTTATAAAAATGAAGTGTTTTGTGATATTTATTCCATGGTATTAGTTTATTTACGACAAAAAACAGCGTGCCACAGGAATAAACTTTTATTTTAGGGGCTGTAGAATTTTCTCCTAGCTCACACTCACCTAGGTTGTTAGATAAAACTTCTTCCCTCTAAACTAATTTATTTTTTATTGGTCAAATATTTATTCAAGCTTGATCACAATTCATTACTCAGTTTTAAATGATTAATATATGTTTATAAACTGAAAAGAAGCATATATTTCTTAATTGATTTGATAACAAAGACACTACGCAAAATGTAATTGTAGATTTGTACGTGAGGATAATTTGTTTGGCGACCTATTCATAGATTTGTTGATTATTAGAATCATACTGCCTTTTAGTTTCCAATTCAATTACAATATAACATAAAAATATTATTGAAAGGAATGAGTTTTCTCAACTAAACAAGGTTTAGTCGATTTTTATTGGCCAAAAAAGTACAGAGTTGATATTTAACTTAGAGACAGTCTAATAAGCACTTTAGACGGTAAATGAAGCTCCAAATAATTATTCAAGGTTCAGTAGCAAGAAACGGTCTGTTCAACTCACATAAACCAATTAAAATTTCAGGCGCTACCATTCATATAATAACAATTAATTAACTATCATAATATTAACATGCATAATTATGGACGAGATTCAATATAATATTTAACTCGATAAAAATGTTTTTACAATTACTGTAACTATCCCATTACAGTGATGTTTTTATGAATAGCAGTACATAGGTACTCACTAGTTGAGTTAAAAAGTCCATTTATCCTAAAAATTGAGTAAATTGACCAATGAAACCGCTTGACTGCAAACAGCATTTAATAATTTCTGAATAGCACAGCTGATTGATGATTCCCTTTTTTGCCGCTTGACGAAAAGAGCGCTGCACTAGCTCTGCTTAGTTGATAACTAACCTCACGGCAGTGGTTAATCCTACCTCTGTTCGATTCAATGGATGTTTGATTTGCTGTATTAGTGAGTTAGTTATGTACTTTTAATGTGTAAGTCTGTTTTTATTAGTTAATTAGTGAGTTAAATTGCGGATTACTTATGGTGAATTATTGTGTTTAGCGGTCTCCACTTTTATAAGGTATGTATAACCATTACCAATTTAATTGATGTTTTTAGTGTTTGAATAATGTTAGGAAACTGTTGTAATATTTGTAATGTTATATTTTACAGGGGAAACAACTGTATAATACAATTTATTGATAACATATTCATATTTTGTTGTTCGTAAATATTGTATTATTTGTCAAAACTTTGTACATTTGTAATAGTTCGTGAGAAGACATGACTCTTTCTTGGTATATCGTAATCAACTAAAATGTAGTTGTTTAAAGTTTGGGTATTTATGCGCTTTCTAGACGACGCGCAAATCTTGAATTTTTTATCACCAGTTAGTAGGATCAGGTCTATATTTTACAGCATGAGAAAACACTTTTTATTCCGAGAAAATAACGTTTTACAAAAAAATAAAAAATTCAAACATTTAAAATGTTATTTTTCGATTTAACGCCGTTATTTTTCGTGACCTTTTCATAATTTTTGCAAAATTTGAAAAAGTTTTTCGTGCTAAACACGAATTTAAAAACAATTTTAATCTACAACAATTGTTTATCATGATATTGTGAAAAAACTACGTTCACGGCAAATCACGTATAGTGCCCATATGCACAAAGGAGCTATGACTAGCCACCAAAAACGAATTCGCATGTATTCTTACCGGAGTGACGGCCGGTAGGCCACCACGGAGGCCAGGCACCCAATTTTAACGCAAACTATGAATTTTTGTTAAGTATATAGACGAATAGGATAAGTTAGGTTATGTTTGGTTAGGTAAGGAAAAGGTGTATATTTCGGGCCGAAAAATTGATTTTGTTGAAAAACTAATCATATATTTGTGTTCAGCATTAAAAAAACATGTAAAATAAAAAAAAAAATTCAATTATTTTTTAAACGTTTTTTTCACTATCACATAAAAAACTAGTTTCTGAATATTTCGGTAAAAACCGAGTTTACCACAACTAAAATAAACCTTCTCAAGAATTATAAACACACATTTCACCAGCTTTTCAACAAGAAATCGTATTTTCTGAGGCATCTAGAAAGTGCATAGTTGCCAAATAAACTATGCACTCAAGTCTGTAATCAGTGTGATTCGATCGAAGTCTTTACCTGTGAATAGAGTGTTATAGTGCTTTAGTGATTGTGTGATGTTTTAAGTGATATTTCAAACTAACATAACTAAAGAGAAAGTTTTCGTCCTCTGTAGTAAAACTTTAATTCGTAATTATTTTTATTGCTTCTTTAAGTCGTAAATTTCATAGAGACATCTCCCTTAAAAATCGACATTTCTGAAAATTTTCAGGGATTTACCTGTATGTTTCTGAGTAATTCAGACTATGGAAATTAAATGTAATGGATGTAAAATTAAACTTATCTATTTCAATTGCAGCAGTTTGAAAATTCTTAAAAGATTATGTAGTCTATTAATTTAATTAGTAGTAACAATGTAGGGTTGTTTAAATTACAACAACCCAAGGAAAGATATTGCATGGTCTAGGGATCACACCCAATAATATACATATTACAGTAATGATAGTCATGATTTTTAATGGAAATTGATTTTTTACTTCTAATTATGATAAATTAGCTAATTTTTATCCTTAATGTTGTATTGAAACAAGTATCGAACGTTGCATTCACATTATAGAGTAACTTTTTATCAGAGCATAAGTACTAAGGAAAGAAAGTATATATGCTTTCTGAATAAATAAGTTTTTATCTAGAAGGAAAACTTTCTTACTATAAGAGTGGGGGTTTGGGTTGTTATTTAAAACAGGCTTAGCAAGTTCTTCCTGAGGTGGAGAATTCCAGGCAGGGACTTGCTTCCTCCAGAGTATGTATGCTGGAGTTGAAATGTTTGGGAATTCTTAACGACTGTTTTTAGAATACACAATTGTTTAGTGTTGTAAATGAGTAGAAATGTTTGTTATCAGAGTTTAATTTACATTAAACTATTAATATCTAATGTGGAAGATAAATAATACATTTTTTACAACTTTAATAAGAATTCGTCTATAAGAATATTTAAAAATTTAGAAACAAAATTGTAATTAATTTTATCGAAAATTGTGTGTGCGTTCAAATTAGTTCTCTTTGATATTAAAAATACTCACTGAAAGGAAAAGCTTTTAATAGAATCATTGTGACGCAACTTTACGATTGAAAAATACACATTAAATATAAAGTTATGTTTATATGTTTGACTGTGAATTGAGAGTTTCTTTGTTAAGGTAAGTAATTGTTGCTCTTTAATTCTCCGAAGGGACAGTTAAGAAACTGAAAAAAACTGGGCTGTAATACATCGTTAAATAAACTAATTTAGGTAATTAAAAAGTATAACACTTTGCTGTAGTTTTTATAATTTTATTACTTGTGGTTTAATTGAAATATAATTGGATTTTGTTTACAGGATTAGATTTTGTAAATTTCAAATGCTTTTTTCCAACTTTTGCTACACAATCTTTCTTTGTGACGAAAAAGATTTACATTTTTACCCTCTACTGATACTCTAGTGATTTAGTGGTCTGAGTCTCGTTAATTACTGCTCCCTGATTTGTTCAGTTTTCTAGTCACTGTAGTTCGCACATTGGAAGACTAAGTACAAGGCAAATTGAAGTGCGTGGATTGATGTACAACTTGTTACGAACAATACTACATCTAAAATAGGTACAACATTCATTTTTTCAGGCCTTTTCGCAAAATGTTTGTTTTTATATTTGGAGATTTGAAATTTTATTTTATAATATCATTAAATTTATAGTTCTTTGGTCTGTTATGTCTTAACAGACCTCTAATACAGTAAACCCTTGATTTAACGTACTATATGGGACAGGCTTCAATCCATTAAAGCAGATTTTCCTTTAAATCAGGGTGAAGTCACCTCAACCTGTATTGCCTCAAAGATTAATAAAATACTGGTATACAAATAAATATTGTCTAAAGGTGAATAGCATACACCTTTTATAAACTACAATTTTTCTAAAAAAAGTTCTTAAGAACCTTTATTCCACGATATACAGAATTTTAGATACAGATGTAACCTGTCCGTTAAATCCGAAGTACGTTAAATCGGGGTCCGTTAAATCGAGGGTTTACTGTAGTATATATTTGACTGATTGAGTAGGACTGGAGTAATTTAATGAGTCTGTAGTTTTGTATAACTAAGGTTTTAATGTTGTTTCATCAAATTTATTTGTTGGTTGTATAATTGATGAAAGCAGCTTATTTTTATTTGTTAATGAACTCAATATCAACGTCAAACTGACATTTAATAAACCCAAATCTTTAACTTAAAGACATACTGGGTTGTGGCGAACACCAAGAACACTGTTATTCGTGCATTGTAACATCAAATTCACATAAATGTGAAAAATTGACTTTATCATTTAAGAATTCTAATTTAATTTACCAGGGGCTAAAAATTTCCCAATTTGGAGTATAGTTGGGGATGGGCTACATTACATGGGAGGATTTAACCAGATATATATTTTCGTCGGACTACTGAAGCCCAAACAACTGATGGTAATTTGAGACATTTGACATTGGATGAACATTCTATGTGTGTATGAAATCAATGTTTATTTTTAGTTCAATTAACCCAGGATCCATATTAATACGTTTGTTAAATATTAAACTATTGCGTACGTTTGGGCACGCGTGCAATATAAAATTTCGTGAGTTGAAACGGCGAATGTTCTAATGTGCAAAATTATGGACCTGCTTTAAAACAAATATATATGATTACAAAATTGGGAAGCTATACCAAGTTGGAATCTGAAACCATACGCTTTAGAAATTTGTCACGATAAAAATGAGAACATTTATTTACGCAGAAACCAAACAAACAAAACCAAAGATCGTATCTATAAATAAAATTACTTAGTAAAACGCAATTCCACTGCTGGAGCGAGCCCAGTATAAAGGGAACAATATAAATTGATATAGGAGTGTATGCGGGCTGTGGCAATTTGGAGTACCTTCTTTTCCCGAGTTCGCAATAAAGCGGATTTCTATGTATTATTTATAGGGCTAAATGCTTTGAATATTAGGAGCTTTTGGAACATTGTTGAAATGATTTGTAACTTACTTTTAACCATCTTGAACATTGTTATATATCAAATTAGAAAATATAAAAAAATATAATGAATAAACAAATAGCTGATACTTTTTCATGGTTATGGATTTTAGGTAAACAGTAGAGTCGTGGGTTGGAAGGATTAGAAACATGTAAATGTTTTATAAGATCTGGATTAATAGAGTTTTGCAATGTTTTAAAGAATTCATTGTAGAAATAATAAATTTTGGTAAAGGATTTTTGTCGAAAATTATGTGGGGACCAGAATTTAGCATGTTAATCACCCTATTAAAATATTGAGTTTTGTTTAAAATAACAATAGCATTACTTTTGTCAGATTTTAGATAAAATACATCTTTGGATTGTAATGACGTTAGTGTTTTATGATTTTGTTGTTCAATTTGTTTTTTTTTCTTGTTCGTTTCAGATTTAATATTATGGATTCAATATCTGTTCTAACGATATTTTTCTTATTTTCATTTAAAAATTGAATATTTGACTCTACATCAATAATTACATTTTCAATATCATTTTTGCAACTCAAATTAAAATTTAGTCCTTTATTTAGTAGGTTCATTTCTTTATCGGTAAACTTATAAGATGATTCATTATAAACTAAAACATCATATGTTAGACTCTATTGATTTCAAATATAATAAAAAGAAAATAATACTAGATAAAAATTCATATCCTTAAAAACGAATGACTCAAAACAAAATAACATATTTACAAATCCTTTTCAAGATGGTGTTTTAGTTTATAATGAATCATCTTATAAGTTTACCGATAAAGAAATGAACCTACTAAATAAAAGAATAAATTTTAATTTGAGTTGCAAAAATTATATTGAAAATGTAATCATTGATGTAGAGTCAAATATTCAATTTTTAAATGAAAATAAGAAAAATATCGTTAAAACAGATATTGAATCCACAATATTAAATCTGGAACGAACAAGAAAAAAACAACCAAATTGATAAATCATAAAACACTAACGTCATTACAATTCAAAGATGTATTTTATATAAAAGCTGACAAAAGTAATGCTATTCTTATTTTGAACAAAACATAATATTTTAATAGGGTGACTAACATGCTAAATTCTGTTTTCGACAAACATCCTTTACCAAAATTTATTATTTCTACAATGAATTCTTTAAAACATTGCAAAACTCTAATAAATCCAGATCTTATAAAACATTTACATGTTTCTAATCCTTCCAACCCACGACTATATTGTTTATCTAAAATCAATAAACCAGGAAAAAGTATGCGTCGTATTGTAAATTCAATAAATGGTCCAAACTATAAAATAGCTGATAGCCTCACAAAAATAAGATTTGTAGTCTCTAGGATACCATCTAAAAATTGTTTTTGGCAAACCAAACAAACTATCTATTTTTCAAAAAAAATTTAATACATGCAACTTACTTATTTTATTATAAACGACTATTGTTGTTTAGTTTGCATAATCAGGTTAAGTGGTTAGAAATCGTGTCTGTGGTTAAATATAGGTTGTGGTTTTCAGATACATTATCATTCTCTATGGAAAAACAGAACATTGGTTAATGTAATAAGTGTAATTATTAATATTTCATTTCTCAGTCAAAAGAATGGAGACACTCCTATTTCCTATTAGAGTGTAGCTCCTTTTGACATGACGTTATTTTGTTTACATGATTTGATTTTTTTTACTTTCTAATGTCAATTTTTTCAACCTTATCTGCACAAATTTTCTTTGCGATGAATTTGTTTTTACGATTTTAAGGGTTTAAAAATCTTATTGTCAAGTGAAAATAATATCTAACTAGAAAAACAAAACTATAGTTCGTATTGTTCTTATTGATTCTTTCCTGTCCCTCTTCCCTGTCCTTTTCTAACCCTATTAGAACTAGACGTGTAAAGTTTTAAGGTTACAGTTTTTTTAGTAAAAAACATAAACAGACAGACACTCGGAAAACTAAGTGAAGTAGGACTATTATTTGAAATGAAATGAAAACGACTTTATTGTTACTTCGTGAGACGTAGTTAGGGCTGCAAAGCCCTCTCTGCCACTTAACCTCATAGTACATGATTACTGTATATGCTATTTCAGAAATTATAACAATTAACAAGAAATAGAAAAAATAAATTGACAAATAAAATATAAATTACAATGAAAAATTATTATGTACATTAAATATGTGAAAATTACACCTCAAATTACACTCAAAATAATTTAACTATCTCAATAAATAATATTAAATTTTTTAATTACAACTTTTTTTCATTCATTCGGCACAATCACTCATTACCGCCACCCTCTCAAGCCACAGCCCCACCAGCCACAACTTCTGCGAGGCCCGCAGCAGATAACACCTCACCTCCGCTCCAAACCGAGTGCGCTTATCGATGGATTTGATATTATCAGGCAGAGTCTGCACGCGGAGACAATGAAAGATTTATTAAAAGTAGTGGAGCGATGAACTAGAATAGCTAAGATTGAATGTCCACGTCTGGTTCTACGCACACTAACGGTCAATAATACCATTGTTCGTGTATGGGTGGGCGGGTGGGTCACTACCATTGTACGTGTATGGGTGGTCCAGTGGGTCGATACCACTGTTCGTGTATGGGCTGGTGGGTCAATACCATTGTTCGTGTATGGGTGGGCGGGTGGGTTAATACCGTTGTACGAGTTTGGGTGGGTGGGTGGGTTAATACCATTGATCGTGTATGAGTGGACGGGTGGGTTAATACCATTGTCCGTATATGGGTGGGCGGGTGGGTCCCTACATTTGTACGTGTATGGGTGGGTGGGTGGGTTAATACCATTGTTCATGTATGGGTGGGCGGGGTCCCTACATTTGTACGTGTAGGGGTGAGTGGATGGGTTAATACCATTGTTTGAGAATGGGTGGTGGGTGGGTCCCTACATTTGTACGTGTATGGGTGGGCGGGTGGGTTAATACCACTGTTTGTGTATGGGTGGGCGGGTGGGCGGGTGGGTCCCTACATTTGTACGTGTAGGGCTAGGTGGATGGGTTAATTCCATTGTTCGAGAATGGGTGGGCGGCTGGGTCCCTACATTTGTACGTGTATGGGCTCACGTGTTCAACTAAAGAATTGAAACTCTCTCTATTGACATTAGTACATGTACCTGCGCAGTACGCATCTCGGAATGACCACAGTATACACAATTATCTACTTGGTGTTTACATGGGACTGCACCAATTTTTGGACAATTTATAATTTGAGACCCAAAATGTACTTTGTGTCGTATTTGTGACAAGTTAACAAACTGCTCTGACAGGTAATTAGGTGTTTGGTTTTGAAGAATATTGTACAAAAAAAATCAAGAGATGGAATTGGCGGATAGTGTTTAACTTTAAGATGGATAATTGATTACAGCAGCTTTGGGCATGCTGTAATCTTTCCGCGAGCTCAACAGACATGTCATTGATTACAGTATCACAGTAATTAAAGTGATTGAAAACTAAGGTCTTTACCAAAAATACCTTGACATTGAGAGGAAAAAACATGGAAAATATTTTCAAAGTATGTATAGCAGTAAAAAATATTAAATGCTACAGTAACTTTATGAGTCCGTTTTTGTTATAATAAGTCCCAAGTTTTTAATTTTTGCACAAAACACTAATTCTCTATTGTTAAGTTTGAGTTTTGGTATATTTGTCAGGTCAATGTAGGAAGTAAGTCTAGAAGAGCCCAACAATATTGTTTGGGTTTTGGCCTCATTGAGTTTCAAGCCATGCTTGACAGCCCAATTTGAGATGGACTGGATATCACAGTTAATGTTAGTTACGGCAGTAGGAAAGTTTTTCAGAGTGAAGTGAGTGCCTATTATATTCTTATTAGAAATGTCTTATATATTTTGACTTCATAAATCACCTTCAAGTTCGATGCTTTAGTTACTGGACACCGTACGTGTACTAATGTAATTAAGGATATAATGTATTCTGTCTTCATTTAGATACATTATTACTATTCATAATAATAATAATGTATTATTATCGTAGATATATCGGTGAATATGAGAGGCGAAGGAGCGTATATGAAGGAGTGAAGTAATTGGTAGGCCTACTAACTAAGATTGACTGTGCCTTATTTATTAATAGCCCAATGGCCAGGACCACTATGGAACTTAGAACTTTACGTGGAATACGGATCACGTAATATTGGTCGGATTTTCAGGTAACTGACAAGCCAAATACTCAGTTTTCTTCCCTATATAAAATCCGGACCCTTAATACCAACTCAAAAACTTCTATAGTAGTGTCTACGTTGATGGACCTCATTGACTGAACACAATGTCAGTATTCATTTATAAGACGCTGATCGTAGAGCCATGGGTGAATGTGAGGGGTAAATGAGTGTATATGATCGAGAGTAGTCGTTGTTACTATGACTTAGCTCAGAAAGGACTAATTATAAATAGTCCAATAGCCAGGGCAACTATGGGACGTACAGCTTACGTGGAATCCGAACCACGTAGTGTTAGCTGTTTTTCAGCTGACAAGTCTGACATTCAGTTCTCTTCCCTACACAGCATCTGAATCTTGACTAACATCCAACATGGACACCACAGACTTCTTTAGTAGTGTCTACACGTCGATGGCAACCATTGAGCGGGCGCCTATAGCCTACAATACCCACAACACATTGTCTATAAGATCTGTAAGTAGCTGAAGTAAAGAGTTTTGTGCCGAATTGGTCTAAAGGGTTGCAGTTTAATATTTCACATGAAGGTTGAACTTATTTTTTTCAACCTTCATGATACATTTGAAAACATGATACACTTCGAAATCGTGAATGGCCAGCTATAAAAGGACATTGCGTCAAACTGTCCATATTTCAAATGACTTACAGGACTGTCATTCCTATCACTCGATCCTGCCACTCGATGTAATAAAAATATCTGTTACAAAAAAAATAATTTTACAACAACTACTGAAAATGTGTGCAATTACAATTTCATGATTGCCTTTTACCAGTAGTAAATTTCAGCCCAACCCACGAGTAAGCTATTTTGAACTACGAGCCTTTGAACATTTATATTCAGTAGAAACTAATCCTTATTGAAGCTGTTAATAACATAAATGATGAATTATGTATTTTTAGAGTTAACATTTTTTAAGTTCACGTTATTTTCTGCAATTAAAGTTAAATTATTTGGAAAGTGTTGATTTAAAGGCTAATGTAGTTAAAGGCATATTTTGACTCACTCGTGAATTAATTTTTAAAGTTTGTAGTACCATTTATTTATAATACATTTTCTCATTAAGTTTTTACAAAAGAAGAATTAAAATAAAATATCCGCATATCTTCTAGGATTAACCTTTAGTGCCGCATTGAGGTTCGTCGAAATAGACCTCTTAGAATAATTGTTTATGTATGTATTACTTTCCCTAAATACTGAAAATATATTTGTATAATGTATTGAAAGAAAACTTTAAAAACAATTAAATATGGGCTTCATATTTGAATACATGAAAAATAGCGTGAATGGGACACTAAAATGTTTTTCTAAAAACAATATTATTGTTGCTGGAACATTATTATTACTGGAATATTATTTATCCTTAAAAGGTTAATCGATTAGTATGTGCAGATAATTTTATATAAATAAATTTATTTAAAAAATAATAGTCCGTATTTTTTTATTTGTAATTTTAACATTTTTATTATCTACCTTCATTATTAAGTATGATTTGACTGAGTGAAATTTTTATTAGGTAATAATATAATGATTAAAGCAACCTTTCAGTAAACATTAAAATTTAATAATTCTTGAAAATAAAATATTGTATAATATAATTAATTGATCAAACTTATATAGATCAGTAAAGTTAAATTGGTATTTTGAAAAGTTTAAATAATTTTTAAATAACCTAAATTATCCTTAAATGTTTCTTATAACACGTTAGTTAATTTTTTAGTAGCGAAATATAATTTGAGTCAACAGGATTTTAACAGAAATACGAAATAAACCCTAGATTGCAGGTTTCAGGACGTTTAGAACCTTTGTGATCCTGGAGGTTTTTACTACAGGACTTAACTGAATCTGCAAGCTTGTCAGAGTAAATCCCAAGGCAATAAAGTTTGAAATTGCACTACTCTCTCTCTTTAATTGAATATAAAAACTGAAATATTTAAAAAATTAAGGACTAAAATCCATGAAGTACTATTGATATGATGCAGAAAGATGGTCAGTGAGGAGGTGCACTGTTTTTATTTGACTGGGGGGTTTATTGGCGGGGGGTTTTTAATCCTTTTCTGAGTTAAGTGAAGTTAAATTCACTTCTGTTTACTTCACTTCAATAATTTCATTTTTCCATTCAATAAATGTTAATAAAAAACATAAGAGAGGACAAATTATATATTTTAAATAATTACCTGAATAAAAAATTATTTATAACAGCTACGTGGTCTGATAAAACTTTTCATTTTCATAATAAAATGTCACAATGTTTGGAATGATATTGCTTCCAAACTATAAAAATCCTTAAGGGGGTCGATTGATATATCATAAAAACAGCTTTCCAATGCAGTACACTAATTTTACAGCAATTAGTAATTTATAGGGAATCGTATATATAAGCATTAAGAAGTAGTTGGTACAATTACTCTGGTCTTTACAATGCGTGTCAACCGTAACGTCGATATTTTGTTTCCATTGAAACGTTCCATTTACACGCATAATTAAACAGTTGCAACTAATAAAAACATCAAATGACATTAAGCGTTTGAAAGCTATCACAATAGATGATTATTTCCATTTTTATAATTACTATAATCCTATCGTAAAATAATACTATAACTATATAAACTAGTTCACCTTAGGGCTACTATTTTAATAAAATGAATGATAAATATAATGAAGTACCCTTTTTATTCATTTTTATGAAAATATATGACCAGTTTCGGCTCTTAGGCCATCTTCAGATAGTAAATAATATAACCTAAAATAAATTAACAAATTATAAAATTTGTTTTTTTTAATTTTTTTATTATAAAATTATATAATTAAACAAATTATAAAAATTATAAAATTTTTATAACTTGTTAATTTATTTTCGGTTATATTCTTTACTATCTGAAGATGGCCTAAGAGCCAAAACCAGTCATTTATTTTTATAAAAATGAATAAAAAGGGTACTTCATTATATTTATCATTCAATTTATTAACAATACTATAATATTTAAATTCATTTACTGATTTATGAATATTAAATTATTTGGAGTTTAATTTTTAGTAATAATATTAAAAAAATACATACGAATTTTCACATACACACTGTATTTTCACTGTCGTTTTATCATGTTTTATTTAGTTGTATTTCTGTGGGAAACATTTTAAGCTCCTTAACGACTCATCCTTAGCGTGATTAGAGATTGATAGTTTATTTAACTTCAACTGCGCTAGTAAGAACTAACTCCTACAGCTAAGAAAAGTAATTACTGTTACTAAAAATAAAATACTAAGCTACTAATAATATGGTTGTATGATGAATACATAGTATTGCTTCTATTTAGGGGTTTTATGATTAAATAAACAAGTACTATTTTTATACGTTTAAGAAAGAAAACTCTTGTAACTATAGCTATCTTTTCAATTACCAGAACTCATAAATAGTTCTTAACTGGACATATTTTTAATTTATAGTTAAATTATATATTATTGTTGCAGCGAAATTTGAAGCTGTTAAACTGTAGAATTAATTTTGTCCGTAGAAATATGACTTCTGTTTTTAAGTTTAGCTGCAAAACCAATTAACTTAAAAATTATTTTATATGATATATTTTCAATAAAAATATTTGTTTTACTATAAAAACATACAAACATTTAAGAGAACTGAATTTAGAGTAAGTTTTAATTCCTTAAATTTGTACTTTATTTCCTTAAATAAAGGAATTGTTAGTTCATATCTAGCATTATTTCTCATAAGCCAAAAATATCTTTCTTACGTTAAAACACTGTCATTAAGTTGTATTAATTTATTTATCCCCGTACTGAAAGTGCATTGTTAAATAACCCTGGAGTTCACATACTGACATGATTTTAATTTAGACAAGCGTAATTGATATAAATAACTGTAAACCAAAATTATAAATTTTGCATGGAAGTTAATTGTCATTATTTTTTCTTCCAAATTAATTTTAGTTTTAAAATTAAAGCGTATGAGTTATACGTAAATAAAATAAATTTAAATTTTCTAATAAATTGTCCTTAAATGTTAACTAACGACAAATAAGATTTGAGCTGTCAAATGATGAATATTTTTCAATAATAGCCTTTAATCGAACTTTAACCTCAACCCTAACTCAAGCTCAATAATACTTTAAATGAAGCCTTGGTTCGAATATTATTTATTTTAATATTTAAATTATGCTCATTCTGTACGTGGGTGGAGTGGTGGAACGATCCCCTCCACTGCTGAAACCATTGTAAGCACTAAATATAACACACAAGTTGCAATCTGTACTCAATGTTGATGTTGTTGAGAAAATTTCCCGCAAAAATAACTCTATCAATTTTAATGGCAACACTGTAAACAGTTAGAAACGCCACATTAAATTATACTATAACCATTAAAATATATAATAAATAACATTTTTTAACATTTTCAAAAAAATATTGAAATTATGAAATAACAATATTATTATGTATGTATCTCATTTATTTATTTTTTTCATTTAGTTTGTAATATTATTTGGATTTTCCCTTATTTGAGCTAATAATAATATAAGACATTCAACAACATATTTTTATGACAGGAACATCGAAAGGAAGACGAGTAAAATTCTAATTGTGAACTAATTTATTATGAATTAATCATTTCTTATTTAAAGGAAATTTAATTTTAAAATTATTTGAAATCTTTAAAATTTACTTAATTAGAGTATATTGTTAACTGAAATACCCCTGTTCTAAGATGTTGGATTCAAATTTATCTCATACCTTCTAAATATTCAGAAGCCAGTGTACAGTAGGATTTGACATTACTGGATTCCAGTGCCGAAGGAGTAGTGAAACATTAACTCTCCACTCAACCTGAATACACTCAACTCTAATTGGATTGGTAATTGGGTCTACTCAATACTTATTTTATTTTACAAGGAGATAATTGGCACAGAGATAGTTTGTCACATTAAAGAAAAATGTTCCAATTTTATTGTCGTATTAGTTAGTCGTGCAACGTTATAAATTTAATTAATTAAAGCTGTTTTAAACAACAACTCAAAGTCTATCATGGTATTTTATATAAATATTATTTCTTAATGTTTTAAATTTAATTTATAGTAATTGTTTCGCCAGCGCAAATTAAAATCGTTCTTTTGTTTTAAATATAAAACAACTAGTACTTATTAAAAAAAATCCCAACTAAACTTAAACTGCATATTCTCATTGGTGAAAGCGTAAAATAAATATAAAACTAACATTTTATTGTTATTGTTGATCGAATATTTAACTTATTGTCCTTAGGAAAGCTATATCCTTAAAAATAATTTAGCTTTTCACCATTTTGAAATTTTCACAGTTTAATTATAAATTTAGTTAATTTATCTTCTACCGTAATAATAATGCACATTTTATTCACTCATATTATAATAACCTCACACTCATCCCATAAAGTATTAATTATATGAAGAAGTATTAATTTTGACTTAAGATTGTGGAAGTTAACTGAATAAAAGAATCAACTTAATACGAAGAAAATATTAAGAAAGGCAAACATAATAAGTGAAGAGAAGCTATATCAGAGTTCAAAACACTATAAAAGAAAAAGTCAGAATAACTTTAAGAAAACTAATGGAAGAACATCCCGATGAGGTTTCGTTCCAGTTTAGACAATTGATTAACCAAGTGAACTCTATTACTTAAACCCCCCAGGGCCATCAGAAGGGTGGGTTGTTATAATAAGCTATTGTTAAGTTCTTGGGGCATTCATTACCAATTTGTTATCTAGTTTTATATTTTAATAAGTGCTTTTTTTCTATAAAAGACAGTACTGCTAGGGTCCAACGTCCAAATGAAAATAAACAAGACGATTCCATTTCTTGCTAATAATTGTAACCTTTTATTTATAAATTCTACATCACTAAATTACACACTATGAAATATTTACAAACTTAAATTATTTTTGAACAAAATTAATCACTTTAATTACTTATCACACTGTTCACCTAATGTCTGACACTGTTCGGTTTACTGTCACTGCACTGTCAATAGACTGTCACAGTTTAACACTGTCACATCCACTGAGGCTGACTCTGTCACTCACTTACTGACTGTCAGATCGGCTGAAGGGTTTCTTTGTATGATCCGGAGGTGTAAGCCCAGAATATTCTGGAACTGGCGATGGTGATCCTGAAAGTGGAATCTAGAACTTCTCAACTCCAATTCTGGAAGGGGTTCGATTCGCTGTTCTGCCATTCTAATCCTACCTAGACGACCTGGATTGGCCCCGCGGGAAGTAACCCCTGCAGGGATGAGGCGCAATGACCTAGGTGATGCCGATTGTGAATGCCGTGATCTGTTAGTTATTTCATTTTTAAGGTACTTGAAAGAATTCTTTTTTCACGATTCTGGACGTTTGTGTTTTTTGAATTTTCTCGTCTTGTTTTCTCTTTTTAATGGTGAACATGTTTCTTCTGTTATTTTTTAAAATAAAAGATAGTATAGAGTCAGAGTAAATGGTTTTAAAGAGCCAGCACAAACTTTCCCCATATTAAACACTAAAAAAATCAAAACTTTGAAAATTATCAGTTTGATTCCAAAATAAGTTTTTGCCATATCTAAAAAAACTAGTTAAGCAAAAGCCATGTGGTTTTTTTAAAATATTTTGAATTGTAATTCACATCTTTCCTGAAAATTTAATTTAAATCGTTAGAGCTGTTTTTGAGAAAATTCTATTTTTGTATGTTTTTGCCCATAAAAATTAAAAAAATCTAAAATTAAAAAAGTGAAAAACCACTTTTTTGGGTTCAGGGGACTTAAAAATGGATTTTTAGACCAACTTACACGCATCTTGGAGAAAGTAAAATCCAACGTTTCAGTCACATGTGGTATAATCCTTATTGGAAAAATATCATATTTGTAAGGAAACATGTTCTGTTGGATTGGTTGGGTGAATTGGTTGATTATTTCATATTTTGAATGGGTGAAAGAGAAACTTTCTGCGGAAAGTTTGGTCAATTTTATGAGATATTTAGATTTTTTTTTAAATTCCATTTTATAAGATAAAGCCTGTTAAAGTGAGATACTTTAATGAAAAAATATAAGGTAGTTCTTTTTATTTTTAACGATGATATTTTAATACTTTTTTAAGTGTCTTGTGGATTTTGAGAACTAGATTAAAAAAATAAACGAACTTTATGTACCTCTTAACATATGTGTTACCTTCATAATCCTGAAGATGTACTCCATTATTTTAGGTACAATAATGTTCAAACATCTGTGTCAAGGCATAAGGTGATTCATGAGGGAGAATATATTTCATGCATGACAAGGAAAATTGGCGAGGAAGTGAACAAGTGAGAATAGATGTTTACTGTAAGACGAAATTTAGTGACATAAACACTTGGAACATTTTCTCTTTTGGAATGATTTTTTTAATTGAAAAAAAAAAAAAAAAAAAAAAACTGAATCACTAACATGACTCATTAATTTTTTTATTCTTCACTTTAGATGTGATATTAAATAGACGTTGTACTGTATTTTAATGAACCGTTTTAATCTAAATAATAAATTAAAAACACCTGATTATTTGAAGTGTTCGATAAAAAAATAATTTTTGATATATTTTTTAGTTAAAATGTTTATCATATTTTAAATAACAAATGTATTTTGGGGAAAAATAAAAATTATGTATGGAGAGGACTACATAAAAAGGCTAATTTGGCGTGTCTAGGTAAATAACTCATTAATAAACCCTGTAATATATTTTATTTAAAGTTAAGAGTATAGCGGACAAAAGGTTCTAACCAACCTAAAGTAAAGCTTAAAAATGTTTATTTTTTAAGTTTAACAAAACATTTTTAATAAATTATATCTGAATAGCTTTTTAGTTGAAATTTGTACTACCATCATTGGCTGAAAGAGTAGATTAACAAGATATAAAAATTTAATTGTTTGAGTTTACTATATATCAGGTATTTTTGTACTTTTGTAAAATTTGGAGGTTGGGGCAGGCAGGGACAGTGAGGGGAAGAGAGAGGAGAAAAACATGCGGCATGTGTGTTATTAGTGTTCAGGCTCTTTTCTACTCCTATTGTCAGTTTCGTAAATCTATAACTAAACTCACTGGAGCGCTCAATCTGAGTGCCTGGTTGAATAACTCAAAATGTTTACAATTTACGTTATTTACTTTCATTTTTAACTGAATAATCGTAAATATTATAATGCTTACTACAAGTATGAAATAAATAATAGAGAATGACAGAGGCGAATGGTTGTTTGTGGCAAAGACTAAAGATGAAAAGAGCAGCGTGCTTTGTGTTTCAGTGTCACAGGCTTTTTGTCACCATGTCTCAAGGGACTTGACGGTCCCTTTTCATGCTCACTTAGGAAATTAGGTGTGGCGTCAACGGCGTATTAAGACCACTTTTTAGATGGAGACATTTTCATGAAATAAATAAGTATGCTCACATTATAAAATAAATAATGGGATAACATTACATAAATGCATCTTACTTAAAATAGAGTTAAACGTCTCTGAAATAAACTAGCTGTATCTTGCGTGTTAAAATTTAATGTTTGTTATTCTTTATTATTCATCATTATGAGATCGATTGTAAAGATATACGTGAAAATGAGGGGCGAATCAATGTGATGAGTGTATATGAACGAGTGTAGTCATTGTTATTAACTAAGGTTAACTGTTCCTTATAAAGAACCATTATTAATAGCCCAATAGCCAGGAAAACTAAAGGACTTACATATTTATGTGGAATCCAAACCACGCAGTGTTGGTATGCATTTTAAGCTAATTGACAAACCCGATACTCAGTCCTCTTTCTTTCCAGTCCTTGTTCACTTCTACGTTGATTTGTTTAGTCAAATGATAACATTAGATATCCATACTATCAGTAGATTTAGGCTAGTTATTTTATACTGCAATAAAATGTATTAGTAAAAAATTATAAATTGTTCAATTAAGAATTATCTTTTTAGTTTTGTGCCAACTAAATTACTTTAAACTATGTAAAAAGGTACTAAAGTGAGAAGAAATAATCTTCCCGTGGTTAAATTACTAAATACACTCATATTTAATTAAAGTGTAGGTTTGAAGAAAGTTACAAGCAAATACCAATGATTGTTAAGTAAATTTAAACATTTAATTTAATTAGCTCAGTAAATGCATAAAAAATGTCAATACTATATTCAAAATAGACACAAAACAACTAGGAATTGTTCTGAAATATTAGTCCTTTTTTTAAGCAGATTACCTCACATTGCTTAGTTTTGTTTCATCTCCTTTCGTTAAAAAATCGTGAAAATGATAACTTTATTCTGGTTCTAAACTGAAATGGGGTTTTAAATATCAAGTAACATTTTCAAACTACTGTTTATTTTCTAATTGTTTTTTTTTGCCAATGAGATCCATATATTTGGCTCCTCCAATCTAATCTTAAAATTATATTCATACTTAGAAGAAGAGTATCTTTAATTCTACATCGCAATTGAATCCTACCTACCAGTAAACAAATGTTTACATTTGCAAAAATATTAATATTTTGGCAGCAACATATTGAGTTGCATAAATGAATACAAAATATAAGCAATTATTTATTAAGCCTACACTAATTACGTTTTTTATTTTTTTAATGTAAATACGGTTATAAGTTTAGATATTAAAAACAGTTTTTGATTTATCCATATATATCATAACATCTTTTTATACTTTAAAAATATTTTAATGATTTATTTTTATTGAATTATTTCACGTACTTATAATTTTTTAGGACAATTGTATTTGTAACTTTTTGGATTTAAAACTGGTTTCTTATTGTTTTTGTTTTTTGTTGATTCTAAAGCTTTAATTGAGTTATTTTGTTGTATATATAAGAGTCTAATGTTATATTTATCCCACTGTTTGATATGTTATTTATTTACATTTTTTATAATTATTGTTAACTGATTTATTGTTATATTGGTTTTGATTTAAGGAGGTTCCTCCCCCCCCCAAAGTACATATATATTTATAAATATATATGTTTCACATATAATTGTAACACTCATAATTGTAAAAAAATATTATCGTTTTTTCTCAATTAGCCTTGAGAGACGAATATAAACTGCACGTATAAATTGCATTTTACGCAAGTAATAAATATATTTGAATTGAATTGAAAAAAAAAAAAAAAATAGCAACATTTGGTTCCTAATCATACTTTGAGCCCACAACTTATATAGTTTCCAGATTTATAGTTTCTAGCATGCTGGAACGTGCGATTAATTCGTTTTAATAAGTTAATGAGTGAGTGATTGAGTGACTTAGAATTGAAACCACATACTGTGTGCAACAACTTTATGCTGGCAAGCTTGAAAGAAAACATATGCAAATTTAACATTTAAATATATTTTAGGGCAAATAGAAAAATACGGATAGTCATGGACTCTAATAGTAATAATAACAACAATAATAATAATAATAATAATAATAATAATAATAATAATAATAATAATAATAATAATAATAATAATAATAATAATAATAATAATAATAATAATAATAATAATAATAATAATAATAATAATAATTTCATTTCATTTTTTTTCATTTATTTATTTATTTATTTGTACAAGAAATGTTCTACAAGTAGTCTTTTTTATTTATTCCTCTAGCCTATGGCTAATTGAGGAAAAATCTTATTTATAAACACATTTGCTATACTATTTATATAATAAAATACATTTTTATCCATTTATTTCTTTCAATTGTTAATTTTCAATTAGTACTTATCATTATTAATTTATTTTTTTTCTTTTCTTCTTTCTTAATAAACTTGCTAAGTTTCTTAACATTTATACTATCAAAAGATATTAATTAGATAACAATTAAATCATACATTCAATAAAAAAGATTATATTAATTCAAAACCAATATCTTATTAGATCCAAATACATATAAATATGAAAAGTAATGTAAGATAATATCGCTTAACACATTGAAATAAAACATAACATATTAGAACACAGTATAAATACCTTGACCACTCCAAATATTAGGAATATTAACGAGAGTAAATATATAACAACAAAAACAGTAACAACAACAACAAAAACAATAAATCAACAATAAACAATAAATTAATCTTCAGTGGAATATTCATTTACAAACAGTTGCAAAAGTAATTTAGGGCACAACAAAGTTCAGGTTCTAATAGTGTAAATGTTTGGACTGTACCAAAGGTGTACTGTGGACGGAACTGACTGTACACTAAAGAGGGGTGAAATCTAAAAAAAAATACATATATTTTATACTTTTCAGCAATCTAATGAGCATTAGACTTAATAAGTTTCTAACTAAGAGAGTTGAGTCTTAGGGAAAAAAACTCGGCCCTGCGGGCCTCGCCAGGGGGCAAGCCCCCTGGACCCCCGGATCTTTTTGCTTAGAGCCTACGGCTAAAATTCAAGAAACATGGAACATGCTTTTTCTGTTTGCTGGCTCCTTTTTAATAATTTCTGCAAATGTATTTCTCCGAAAACAACGAATTTTAGATTTCATGTAAGGAATTACATGAAATATAAACATATCTTAAAAACATCACCGGTGGACGGCTGGAGGTAGACTGATATGTAAATGAGGACTCGCGGCTCAGGTTCTTACTCACGCGATGACTCATTACGACCTTGAAAGGAAGTTAATTATTATCTTATATAATCCTATAGACACAAAATGGATTCTCTAATTAGGACTTAATTTTGTATATTTTTAACAAGAGTTGTCATGGAAACTAAAGATGTACTTTGATGAACGCTTGCAATGAACGCTTGCAAATAAAATTCACTTCACTTCACTTCACTTCACTTCACTTCGATTCACTTCACTCCACTCCACTTCACTTCACTTCACTTCACTTCACTTCACTTCATTAATTATTATCTTATATATCCCGCGTCACCCCTCCGGCGTCACCCTCCCGCGTAACGTTTTCAGGCAGTTAGGTCAAGACTAAAGCATGTTCCATGCTAAAAACATAACTTGAACGAGTTGCCTTCCAGCACTGTTTTCATATGAAACAGATTATTTAGGGTTATGTTGACAAATAAATGATATGATTCTGATTTGTTAAATATGATTGTATTTTCCTATTATTTGTAAAAATGTGTGTCAGTATATGTGTGATAATCAGTTCTTTGTGTTTGGTGTTTATTGTAATTAACCCATGTGATTTGGATGTATAACCTAAAAGTCATTTTTGGTGTTGGTTGGTAAGTAAGTATATTGATGAGTAGGACTAATATTTTATGTTATGTTTGTAAACTAATGAAATAGTTTTTAAGGTGTGTTTTCAACTGGCTGTAATTTTGTAAATTTTGTAAATCTAGAGGTAACGAGTTAATTAGTGATGGGATTCTAAACTCAAGAGCTAGCCTACCATAATTATTGTAATGCCTTTGGACTTGATATTGTCTATGCCTCAAATTATATTGTACATCACGCTGAATTCTATAATCCTCATTGAAATAATGTTTACTTAGGTCTATGTATCTAGCCAAACAATCAGATTTCATTATTCCTAAATACTCCAATGGAATACTACAAAATAGTACTTTCAATATCCTTGTTATGACATTTTTTAATTGTATTTTGACATATTCAGAGGCTAAATAGTAAACAGTTATTCCATACTGAAACATACTTTGCACAAGAGAAAAATAAATAAGTCTCTTTGTGCTTACAGAAAAAAGTTGTCCAATCCTCCTACACTTAAACAGTACTGTTCTTAGGCAATTTGTTAGATAGGCTATATGTGATTGAAATTTCATATCTGAGTCTAAAATTATTCCAAGATGTTTTATAGTGTTACAAAATGTAATAGATTTACATGAACAAACAGTATTTTGTGTAAAACACCTTGAATTATGGCATAACAGTTCAGCATATTTTTCTATTGGCAAACTAATATTTATTCTAGGATTTCTAAAAATTATACCCTTAGTTTTCTTAGAGTTTAACATAATTGAATTGTTACAAAAATATTTTATTACCAAATCTAAATCTTTCTGTACTATGGACATACCTCTATTAATATTATTATGAACTAGATACATTATGTTATCATCTGCATATTGTAATATTTTACTATGTATTTTTAAATATGGCAAATCATTTACATATATGTTAAATAGGACCGGTGATATTATACTCCCCTGTATTAAGCCAAATTCCTGATTGTAACTATCACTAACAATATGTCCTACAGAGGTGCATATTTGTCTATTTTTGAAATAATCAGTAAAAAATGACATTAGTTTACCCTTTATTCCTATATTAGATATTTTACTGAGCAAAATTTTGTAATCTACTATATCAAATGCTTTTGTTAGGTCCGTTGCGACAGCTATTACAAATTTATTTTCATGTAATGCCTTATTAATATCATTAGTCAAGTATTCCAAAAGGTCTGTTGTTGATTTGCCTTGTACAAAGCCAAATTGACTTTCACTGATTATTTCATTTTCACATAAATATCTAGTTAGTTGGTCATTAACATAATGCTCCAGAATCTTCATTATAATAGATATTGAACCAATAGGCCTATAGCTATTTAAATCATTCTTAGTATTTCCATTCTTAAAAATAGGCCTAACATATGTTATTTTCATTCCAGATGGAATAATACCAGTTTCAAATATTCTGTTTATTAGATGGATGAGAACATGTTTTAAATATAATATATTATTTTGTATATCTTGTGGCCTTATTTTATCTGGTCCAGCTGATGATCTTACATTTAGTTTTCTTATAGCTAACATTAGTAGTTTCTCATTTATAGGCCTAAATAACATACTCATCTTACTCCCTATATTACATTTACCCTCTTTAAAACTGTTATCTAGATTAAACGACTCTTCAGTAAATTGTTTAATAATGTTCTTTGTCATATTAGAGAAATTATTATTAAATTCATTTGACAAAAAAGTTAAGTCATCATCATTTTCAACATTAAAGTTAGATTTGATATTTTCTAATACTGTAGGCCTAGGTTTTTTATTGATAGCCTGATTTATTATATTCCAGGATTTTTTATGATCTCTTGAAGTTTCTGATACAATTTTAAAATAGTATTCATTTTTCGCTTTTCTAATTTTACCTAATAGGTTGTTTCTAGTATATCTAAACAATTCTCTTAAATGCAAATTATATCTATCTCTTTTAACCTGATTCCACAAGAAGTTCTTATATTCTATCAATGCTTTTATATCATTAGTTATCCAAGGATTAATATTTATTTCCTTATTGTATTTTACATTTATCTTAGAAGTATCATAAATTCTATGAAATATATTAACAATTTGACAATAAATTTCCTCTGGGTCCATTATGTCCAATATTGGCCACCAATTCTCCTGTTGAATAGCAAGACTTACTTTTTTACAATCTAAAACTTCTTTAAAAATGTTTTCCTTAATAGTTTTGTTCTTGCCAAAGTTTATAATCAATCCTGTCCAGTAATGATCTGCTATCTTATTTTCTATCACATAGGCTTCATATTTACTACCAGGCAATCTTACATTAATGTGGTCTAAACACTTTGATACTAATACATTATTATAAAATTCTACTCTAGTTGGGGTACTAATCATGTTTTGCATTTCATAAGTATAAAGAGTATCCAAGTAGTTCCCTGAACCATAAACATCAGTCAAGTAACATAAGTTAATATCCCCTAACATAATTACATTTTTCTCATTCATTATTATGTCAGATGACAATAAGTTTTCTAAGTCTGCATTAAAACTATTAACATTCATATTGGGGGGCCTATAACATGATGCTAATATTAATTGTTCATTATTATAGTTAATTTTCATCAGAACTAATTCCATAGAGTTTGAATGTATTTCCCATTTTATTAGTTTACATTTTATCTCATTTCTAATAAGAACTAATAAGCCTCCTCCATTACCTGCAGGTCTACACTTATAGACATTTTTAAAACCATTTATACCATACAGTTTAGCTTCTTCATCTGTTACATTAACTTCTGATAGAACAATGATATCTAAGTAATTTAAAATATTTTCTATATAGACTAAAAAATTATCCCAATACTTTTTGATACTTCTAATATTAGTACAAATAATGTGCAAGTTTCCATTTAGTCCATTTAACTCTATAAAATCTTTTATCTGTTGCCAATCAGAGAAGGATGTAAATTTACCATCTATATTTAGGTTTTCCTCATTCAAATCTATGTTCATAAATTATAAAATAAGTTAAATAAATATACAAACAATAAACTATAATATATACTTTAACAAGGCCTATATAACAAAAATAAATATTTATAAATTAAATAACAAAAATATAAATAATAACAAATTAAGTAACAACTATTCAACAATGAATTAGAATACAAATAAATAATCAAAGAAAATAACCAACAATAATGAAATAGTTAGATTATATAATTGAAATAAATATTTTGATAAATCAACTAAACAAATATAGGGCTAAAAAGATCCATTTTCATTGTGATATTCTTTTATATTTAGATAGGCTATCTATTTTATAAGCTGCATGTCTTCAATTTTGATTATTTGAATTGCTTTAGAAGTATTGTCCTTTTTTACCATGATTCTATTACCATTCATCCAGATGTATTTATATCCCTTACTCTTCCGAGCCTGGTTGACCTTGGCCATTAGGTCTGAGAAGTAGGGAGTGAGAGGATCATTAAAATATATTGCTCTATCAGGATGAACATCATTTTTTATTAAAGAGACCTTAGGCCTACATTTCCTAGCTTTACGAACTATATTATCTCTAGATTCTCTAGACATACATTGAACAATAATTGGTGCAGGTGTGTTCTTAGTAGGTAATCTATGAGCTGTGATTTCTTCCTTTTTTATAAGTATGTCCATAGATCCCAGCAGCTTGATCACACTTTCTCTGACATCTTCTTTCTCTGCTTGTGGGATGCTAGTAATAACGAAGTTTCGACTTCTTCCATACTGCTTCTCTTGCTCTAGTGTTACCTTCATTTCATTAACTTCATGTTCTAGGCTTAAAGTTTTCTCTTCTATCTCTTTCATCTTGTCGAGTGTATTTAGAAACTTTTCTTCCAACCTTGTCATTACATCCATTATGCTATCGACTCTCTCACTATTTATTGTAAATCCTTTATTGCATGGACAGTTTTATTTGCATTGTATTCCAAACGTCAAATAATCAGTTAAAATAAAATTAACCTAAGTCCCTATCTTAGTCATTCAATCATTACAAAAATTACATACACACATACATACAAGTGGTGCATTCACACAAAACAATCTACAGTGTTTGTAACACCCACAAAGTCAACAGTACGAGTCTAGCCAATTAAGTTGGTCTCCCAGTCGTGTGCTAGGAACTCCTCTAAGCTGTAAAAATACTGGTCAAACAGTATGCCCCTCAAGCGGGTCCTAGATATTTTTGAATTTGGAGCAATTTTCATTTCTTTAGGCAAGCTGTTAATTAGTTTGACACCCACCTGCAAGGGAAGGTGTTCATAGACTACCGTTCTGTGTTGCTCAGTATGTTAGCCATCTCTGACTCTTGTATTATAATTATGTATGTCACCGCCTTTTATCAGGTTACATTTGGACTTACAATATAGATTTTTTTTATAGAATATAAAAGCAAGGCAGAGTCAACAGCTTGAGTTGTTTAAAAATTCAAATATAAAATTTTCTCAAAGAGCTGAAAAAGTAGATGATAATTATCCCAGATACAATCCAATTAGAGCATTTGTTACCATTCACCAAACGAACGGTAGAGCTTAGGACTGTGCAACATAACTTAACAGGTTATATATTTTTAAATTGTAAGCGTGTAATGTGAAGAAAAGTAACAAAATTATACTACCGTAGCGAATGATGGTTTGCACGCGAAGCGTTCAGGGGTGTTCTCTAGTGTATTATGAATTTAGTTTCGTGTTTTGTAGATTATGTTTTTATTAGTTCGTAGTCTTTACTTTGAAGATCTTTATTGTATTTCCTTACCGGAAATGGAATGTGGCTTTAGAACAACCAAGAAGATTAACTTCCTGTTGACATCTTGAGGTTGATGGAAAGATAACACTAAAACCCCAATTACCACCTGCATACGTAAGAACTTCAGTTTGGTTAGTATTTGTATACCTTCCTCTATAAAGTCTGATTGATTAATTACAATTACTGTAGTTGATATTTTTGTTTTGGTTTTATTGTAACTGATGTGCTAGTTACGTAAAGATAAATGGGCTGGGGTTTGATTTTCAATTTTGAAAGTATGTTAATTAAAGTATACAATTAATTGCGGAGTTGAACATTTGCAAACGTCAGTTGAATCTTGTTGCTGTTAAACCATACTCCATAGCATGGTAGTTGGGAAAGAAGACGGTAGATATCACGTGCATCTCCCATTACGTCACACGGATGAAGTGACAGCTGGGTGGAACAGTAACAACAAATAAACACAAAAATGCTTGTTTTATATCTTGTGGTTACAATTCTAGCTGATTAGTAGTGAATAGCTTGCTTATTTATTTATTTTATTTTATTTATTCATAAGACGCCGATCGTCAAGATATGGGCGAATATGGATTTCGAATGAGTGTGATGAGTGTAGATGAGCGAATGTAGTCATTGTTATAAACTAAGGCCGACTATTCCTTAGAAAGTGTCATTAATTAATAGCCCAATGACAAATGAACAGCCGGTGATTATCAGCTGATCCTTCTCAAAATGTATTGACTCTGATTGGGATTGAACTGAGAACCTTTAGCACATGAAGTGGGATTGAACCAACTATGCTACCGACCAATTCTGAAAGCTTTCTTTGGTATATTAATTTCAATCAATCAGTCATTTATTTGGCACAATTGATAATATATCTTGTATTTGCCAAGTCAATATTATACATTGAGTATATAGCTAAATAATTGTTACAGTCAGTATTAACTATATACAATTAAATACAAATATTTACAAAATAAGAAAACTAAAATACATAAAACGTATTTACCTTAAAATCAAGAATGTCGGAACTATTTTACATGACCGCCAGCCATATATTCTTTGACGCTGTAATGGCATTTACCAATGAGGTATGTTTTTACCTGATGCCGGAACTTAGTGCTATAGGACTCCATCCTCAGTCCAGTTGATAAGCTACTGAAGATTTTTACTCCATTGTATAGAAGGTTACGTTTAAAAAAAGAAGTAGAATGAGAAGGAATGTTAACCATGTGGTTATTGCGGAGGTTGAAGCTGTTGAAAAATGGTGGAAATTTTGTTTAAAAAAGCTCTGGGTTTCTAGAATATAAATTGAAGTGAAAGTAAGAATGTAGTTACCAGTATTTAATACAATAATCAAATGAGGCGATTTCCTCCATGTGACGTCACAATCTAGGCCTACTGCGCAGCCTTGCCGTGATTTCTACAGCCTGTTTTAGTTATCGTGCCACTTAGTAAATAACTCTGACCACAAAACCACAAGCACTTCCGGACCATATCCGTGGGTTAATGACCTGAAAAATACTACATATATTGTTCATTTCATCATCACAAAAAAAATTTATATAATACATAAAATTACTAAGCATTTAGAAATAATGTAGCAATATATGTACACTATAAGGATAATATGTCATATATCAACAATTCATAAAACCACATTAAGAAGTAATTAGCTCTGAATATATGCAGTTGAAATTTGCGGTAAACCATATTTTAAAAACTCAGTGATAGATACGCCAGCTAGAAAGCGACCTACTAAATGTACTGGTGCGAGTGAGATGCATGCATTGATGAACTAGTGAGAGAGAAAGAACTACTCTTTCCCCACTGTGAGATTCCATTTAAATATTGTCATGACAACCAGGATGATAGAAGGCCCCGCCCAATACGTCGTTAACAACAGTGACTATTGGTTAGTTTGGTTAACACTAACGAATCAAGCTTAGAACGATTAAATAACATAATTATTTACTATTGAAATAATAATTAACAATACAAATAACACATTGAATAGTAATATAAACAATAAAAAAAAATAGCAATCAAACAAACTTGTACAGTTCACGAAAGTTACTTTTTTTAACTAAACACTGTTGTGCACTTGACGGTGGAAGTTAGTCACTCCCGTGAAGTAAGGTAGATGAGCGGAAGAAAGATTCCCCTCTGCTGCTGTAACCACTAAATATAATACGCAGTTCTTTTAATCTCCAGACCCATTATTATTGTTAAACTAGAGCTGCTTAACAGCACACTTGTGACTTAATTAAAACAATTAATATGGATTATGCAAAACATTATTCTGCTGTTGAAGTGTAGTAACTTATGATTAGTCTTGTAGTAATGGATTACTAAATAATCAAAATTAGGAACTAAGACCTTTGTAGGAGCGTTCTAAGATAACATTTTAGAGTGATAGTCTGTACAACATTTTATTAAATTTCTGAACTTAATATCATTTATGCAGATAGATGCCGAAGTATCTGGAGACAATAACATTCCAGCTTGAAAAAAGAAAAACGATTTCGACACCCTTAAACTATTTAAATTGATGGACAGCTCGTGAGGGATTGAAGTAATAAATGTTAAATAAAGTCATGCGTTAGTATAATATAAAATCAAAGTCCCGTTTCACGTTTTTGCACTTTATACAACACCGGACTTGGTTTTAGTTGGTTATTGAATATATATAGTTTTGGTCTCATATTCAACTTTACTGATATAATCCAAGTATAAATATATCCTATATTTATTAGAATTGTCGTTTACTATTAATTTTATTATTATAGATTTCTTAGTACGCCTATAGTATTTTAAACTACGGCCAATCTCTTATTATTTTCTATTTTGGGACACATAACTCTTCTTTACTTGATCCTTTCATTTCTAATCATCTTTTAGACTTAAAAAGTTTAATGTACAAGTAATACGTTTTGAGGATTTCCTTTTTAAACATATTTTATAAGTAGAATTATAATTCGAACTTGTTTGGAATACATCTTGGGAACATTTTTGTAGTAATTATTAAATTAATTATTGTTTTGTTTTGTTTAATTGCAATTTTTAGTTACTGAAATTCTGTGATAAATTAAATTGCAATATTTATTATAGACTTCACATGATAATTGCAGCTCGGAGGGTTTGGACTGAAAAGTCGTTTTCAATGGTTCTAATCCCCTATTTAGTTTACGGTCTGTACTTCACTCGTTGAATGGGAGAGGCCCATGTGACGAGGCGAGTGAAGTTAAAAAAATCCTTTAATTCAAACACTAAACTTCTGAAGAGAGGGAAAATAATTTAAAAAAATATATATTTTCTGCGTAGGCTGTCAGTAGACAGGTTGCGTAAGAATAGCACACTTAAGATCTCACATAAATAGCCTTAAACAATGGAAATGCTAATAGTACAATGCTGTAAACAGTAACAAGTTACGAAATGTTATAGAAACTTAGTTATAGTTAGCTTAATTGCATTTATTTCTAACGTACAATTTTATCAGACCATATACAATTTTTGGTTTACTATATACAAGTATGAAGCATATTTACCACTTGGTCTTTTTTTATACGAACTCAAGAACGTAAGTCACTTTTTTTAATTACTAAGAGAAAATACTAGTCTTTTCTTTGTTGTATATCAAAAATACAAAAAATTAAGTTTTCTGTATTTAATTTGGCTTTGAAACATGATAAAATAATGATTTAGGTAAGAATAAAAATATCTCTAAAAATTGTTTTTTTATTATAAAATCATATGGTTTACAGTAAGGAGTAATTACAAATTTGTGCATAAATTATAATGATTAGTTAATAATGTTGAAGTGGCTGTGGAGTAAGAAGGGAATTTCACTCAGTGATGGAGCAAACAGTTTGAAAACACTTTTGATCGACGAGAATAAATGTCGATAATCTCACAATACTGAAAGCCTGATTTTGGAAATTAAGTTACGAGAGTAGATTTTGGTGATTTGAAATTTTATGGATTATGTGTATACTGTCAAAGACAAATCATCAATTTACTGAAACATTTTATCGATCAAGGTTCTAAAACTGGATATTTTAAGAATATAGAAAATATATCAAACACCCACCCACGCGAAAATCTCTGCAACATTATGTAGTAAAATAGTAAACCTGAACCGGTTTAAGATATTTTATTAAAGAAACTTCACTGTCTATAAATTAGACGATATACATAAACTTTAATCACATTATTTCACGGACTAACTTACCTAATAACAATAAAAACCATAAATAGAAAACCAAAATTGTATAATATATGTTTTGACAGAACCAAATGTTGTTTTACCTTAAGGGTGTCCAGTTGAGCACTGCTAAGGATTAAGGTCTAGATTTTATCACAACTGTCATTAGGAGTAGCAAACAAACGATGTCTTTCCCTCCCCTCTTTCCCCCTCACTGCCCCCTACCTGCATCTCCCCGGAAAATCTAACGAAGAACATAACTTCCTAACAGTGAATTTTGCTATAGTATTAATCTACACCTTTAACCAAAGATAATCATACAAGTTTCAACTCAAAATTTGAACAAATGTTATTTGTAGAAAACTATTTGGGAACACTTAAAAAATATTTTGTTATATTTACTCTTGAGTAGGTTATTAGTGCCTTTTGTCCACTATATTCTAAAAATTTTAATAAAATATATTACACGGTTTGTTAATAAGTTAGGAACCTAAAAGGTTAAATTTGTCAATTTAGGTAGCAGTATCTCAATACAGAATTTTTTTAGAATTTTATCCCACAGCACATTTGTAACTTATAAAGAGACGTTTTATTAATTTTGTTAAAAAAATTCAAAAATAAATTTTGATTGAACACCCTGAATCAATAACTTACGCATTTTATCTTGGAACTAAAAATCAACAGATGTGTAACGAAATAATAATAATCAGGTAAAAAGTGACGTTTTATACGAACTGTAGAGTACGGAGTATTTATACGAACTGTACAGTACGGAGTATTTATACGAACTGTACAGTACGGAGTATTTTTACGAACTGTACAGTACGGAGTATTTATACGAACTGTACAGTACGGAGTATTTATACGAACTGTACAGTACGGAGTATTTAAGTGACGTTTTATACGAACTGTACAGTACGGAGTATTTAAGTGACGTTTTATACGAACTGTACAGTACGGAGTATTTATATGAACTGTACAGTACGGAGTATTTATACGAACTGTACAGTACGGAGTATTTATACGAACTGTACAGTACGGAGTATTTAAGTGACGTTTTATACGAACTGTACAGTACGGAGTATTTATACGAACTGTACAGTACGGAGTATTTAAGTGACGTTTTATACGAACTGTACAGTACGGAGTATTTAAGTGACGTTTTATACGAACTGTACAGTACGGAGTATTTATACGAACTGTACAGTACGGAGTATTTAAGTGACGTTTTATACGAACTGTACAGTACGGAGTATTTAAGTGACGTTTTATACGAACTGTACAGTACGGAGTATTTAAGTGACGTTTTATACGAACTGTACAGTACGGAGTATTTATACGAACTGTACAGTACGGAGTATTTAAGTGACGTTTTATACGAACTGTACAGTACGGAGTATTTAAGTGACGTTTTATACGAACTGTACAGTACGGAGTATTTAAGTGATGTTTTATACGAACTGTACAGTACGGAGTATTTAAGTGACGTTTTATACGAACTGTACAGTACGGAGTATTTAAGTGACGTTTTATACGAACTGTACAGTACGGAGTATTTATACGAACTGTACAGTACGGAGTATTTAAGTGACGTTTTATACGAACTGTACAGTACGGAGTATTTATACGAACTGTACAGTACGGAGTATTTAAGTGACGTTTTATACGAACTGTACAGTACGGAGTATTTAAGTGACGTTTTATACGAACTGTACAGTACGGAGTATTTATACGAACTGTACAGTACGGAGTATTTAAGTGACGTTTTATACGAACTGTACAGTACGGAGTATTTAAGTGACGTTTTATACGAACTGTACAGTACGGAGTATTTATACGAACTGTACAGTACGGAGTATTTATACGAACTGTACAGTACGGAGTATTTAAGTGACGTTTTATACGAACTGTACAGTACGGAGTATTTAAGTGACGTTTTATACGAACTGTACAGTACGGAGTATTTAAGTGACGTTTTATACGAACTGTACAGTACGGAGTATTTAAGTGACGTTTTATACGAACTGTACAGTACGGAGTATTTAAGTGACGTTTTATACGAACTGTACAGTACGGAGTATTTAAGTGACGTTTTATACGAACTGTACAGTACGGAGTATTTAAGTGACGTTTTATACGAACTGTACAGTACGGAGTATTTATACGAACTGTACAGTACGGAGTATTTATACGAACTGTACAGTACGGAGTATTTAAGTGACGTTTTATACGAACTGTACAGTACGGAGTATTTATACGAACTGTACAGTACGGAGTATTTATACGAACTGTACAGTACGGAGTATTTAAGTGACGTTTTATACGAACTGTACAGTACGGAGTATTTATACGAACTGTACAGTACGGAGTATTTAAGTGACGGTATTATACGAACTGTACAGTACGGAGTATATACGAACTGTACAGTACGGAGTGTTTATACGATACGCTGTACAGTACGGAGTATTTATACGAACTGTACAGTACGGAGTATTTATACGAACTTGTACAGTACGGAGTATTTATACGAACTGTACAGTACGGAGTATTTATACGAACTGTACAGTACGGAGTATTAAGTGACGTTTTATACGAACTTGTACAGTACGGAGTATTTTACGAACTGTACAGTACGGAGTATTTATACGAACTGTACAGTACGGAGTATTTATACGAACTGTACAGTAACGGAGGTATTAAGTGACGTTTTATACGAACTGTACAGTACGGCAGTAATTTATAACGACTGTACAGTACGGAGTAATTTATACGAACTGTACAGTACGAGTATTTAAGTGACGACTTTAGGTACGACTGTACTAGTACGAAATTCTACAGTAAGATCGATATTATACGACACTGTACAGTACGGAGTATTTATACGAACTGTACAGTACGGAGTATTAAGTGACGTTTTATACGAACTGTACAGTACGGAGTTTTATACGAACTGTACAGTACGGAGTATTTATACGAACTGTACAGTACGGAGTATTTATACGAACTGTAGAGTACGGAGTATTTATACGAACTGTACAGTACGGTGTATTTATACGAACTGTACAGTACGGAGTATTTATACGAACTGTACAGTACGGAGTATTAAGTGACGTTTTATACGAACTGTACAGTACGGAGTATTTATACGAACTGTACAGTACGGAGTATTTATACGAACTGTACAGTACGGAGTATTTATACGAACTGTACAGTACGGAGTATTTATACGAACTGTACAGTACGGAGTATTTATACGAACTGTACAGTACGGAGTGTTTATACGAACTGTACAGTACGGAGTATTTATACGAACTGTACAGTACGGAGTATTTAAGTGACGTTTTATACGAACTGTACAGTACGGAGTATTTATACGAACTGTACAGTACGGAGTATTTATACGAACTGTACAGTACGGAGTATTTAAGTGACGTTTTATACGAACTGTACAGTACGGAGTATTTAAGTGACGTTTTATACGAACTGTACAGTACGGAGTATTTATACGAACTGTACAGTACGGAGTATTTATACGAAACTGTACAGTACGGAGTATTTAAGTGAAGTTTTATACGAACTGTACAGTACGGAGTATTTAAGTGACGTTTTATACGAACTGTACAGTACGGAGTATTTATACGAACTGTACAGTACGGAGTATTTATACCGAACTGTACAGTACCCCGAGCTATTTATACGACTGTACAGTACGGAGTATTTAAGTGACGTTTTATACGAAACTGTACAGTACGGAGTATTTAAGTGACGTTTTATACGAACTGTACAGTACGGAGTATTTAAGTGACGTTTTATACGAACTGTACAGTACGGAATATTTAAGTGACGTTTTATACGAACTGTACAGTACGGAGTATTTATACGAACTGTACAGTACGGAAGTATTTATACGAACTGTACAGTACGGAGTATTTAAGTGACGTTTTATACGAACTGTACAGTACGGAGTATTTAAGTGACGTTTTATACGAACTGTACAGTACGGAGTATTTATACGAACTGTACAGTACGGAGTATTTAAGTGACGTTTTATACGAACTGTACAGTACGGAGTATTTATACGAACTGTACAGTACGGAGTATTTATACGAACTGTACAGTACGGAGTATTTAAGTGACGTTTTATACGAACTGTACAGTACGGAGTATTTAAGTGACTTTTTATACGAACTGTACAGTACGGAGTATTTAAGTGACGTTTTATACGAACTGTACAGTACGGAGTATTTAAGTGACGTTTTATACGAACTGTACAGTACGGAGTATTTAAGTGACGTTTTTATACGAACTGTACAGTACGGAGTATTTAAGTGACGTTTTATACGAACTGTACAAGTACGGAGTATTTAAGTGATGTTTTATACGAACTGTACAGTACGGAGTATTTAAGTGACGTTTTATACGAACTGTACAGTACGGAGTATTTAAGTGATGTTTTATACGAACTGTACAGTACGGAGTATTTAAGTGACGTTTTATACGAACTGTACAGTACGGAGTATTTAAGTGATGTTTTATACGAACTGTACAGTACGGAGTATTTAAGTGACGTTTTATACGAACTGTACAGTACGGAGTATTTAAGTGACGTTTTATACGAACTGTACAGTACGGAGTATTTAAGTGACGTTTTATACGAACTGTACAGTACGGAGTATTTAAGTGACGTTTTATACGAACTGTACAGTACGGAGTATTTAAGTGACGTTTTATACGAACTGTACAGTACGGAGTATTTAAGTGACTTTTTATACGAACTGTACAGTACGGAGTATTTAAGTGACGTTTTATACGAACTGTACAGTACGGAGTATTTAAGTGATGTTTTATACGAACTGTACAGTACGGAGTATTTAAGTGACGTTTTATACGAACTGTACAGTACGGAGTATTTAAGTGATGTTTTATACGAACTGTACAGTACGGAGTATTTAAGTGACGTTTTATACGAACTGTACAGTACGGAGTATTTAAGTGACGTTTTATACGAACTGTACAGTACGGAGTATTTAAGTGACGTTTTATACGAACTGTACAGTACGGAGTATTTAAGTGACGTTTTATACGAACTGTACAGTACGGAGTATTTAAGTGACTTTTTATACGAACTGTACAGTACGGAGTATTTAAGTGACGTTTTATACGAACTGTACAGTACGGAGTATTTAAGTGATGTTTTATACGAACTGTACAGTACGGAGTATTTAAGTGACGTTTTATACGAACTGTACAGTACGGAGTATTTAAGTGATGTTTTATACGAACTGTACAGTACGGAGTATTTAAGTGACGTTTTATACGAACTGTACAGTACGGAGTATTTAAGTGATGTTTTATACGAACTGTACAGTACGGAGTATTTAAGTGACGTTTTATACGAACTGTACAGTACGGAGTATTTAAGTGACGTTTTATACGAACTGTACAGTACGGAGTATTTAAGTGACGTTTTATACGAACTGTACAGTACGGAGTATTTAAGTGACGTTTTATATGAACTGTACAGTACGGAGTATTTAAGTGACGTTTTATACGAACTGTACAGTACGGAGTATTTAAGTGACTTTTTATACGAACTGTACAGTACGGAGTATTTAAGTGACGTTTTATACGAACTGTACAGTACGGAGTATTTAAGTGATGTTTTATACGAACTGTACAGTACGGAGTATTTAAGTGACGTTTTATACGAACTGTACAGTACGGAGTATTTAAGTGATGTTTTATACGAACTGTACAGTACGGAGTATTTAAGTGACGTTTTATACGAACTGTACAGTACGGAGTATTTAAGTGACGTTTTATACGAACTGTACAGTACGGAGTATTTAAGTGATGTTTTATACGAACTGTACAGTACGGAGTATTTAAGTGATGTTTTATACGAACTGTACAGTACGGAGTATTTAAGTGACGTTTTATACGAACTGTACAGTACGGAGTATTTAAGTGATGTTTTATACGAACTGTACAGTACGGAGTATTTAAGTGACGTTTTATACGAACTGTACAGTACGGAGTATTTAAGTGATGTTTTATACGAACTGTACAGTACGGAGTATTTAAGTGACGTTTTATACGAACTGTACAGTACGGAGTATTTAAGTGATGTTTTATACGAACTGTACAGTACGGAGTATTTAAGTGACGTTTTATACGAACTGTACAGTACGGAGTATTTATACGAACTGTACAGTACGGAGTATTTATACGAACTGTACAGTACGGAGTATTTAAGTGACGTTTTATACGAACTGTACAGTACGGAGTATTTATACGAACTGTACAGTACGGAGTATTTAAGTGACGTTTTATACGAACTGTACAGTACGGAGTATTTAAGTGACGTTTTATACGAACTGTACAGTACGGAGTATTTATACGAACTGTACAGTACGGAGTATTTATACGAACTGTACAGTACGGAGTATTTAAGTGACGTTTTATACGAACTGTACAGTACGGAGTATTTAAGTGACTTTTTATACGAACTGTACAGTACGGAGTATTTATACGAACTGTACAGTACGGAGTGTTTATACGAACTGTTCAGTACGGAGTATTTAAGCCAAATTACTGAATATTAGATTTATTCATCTATGAAACACTTTTATATCAGTACTAAGGGCAATCAAAACTTACATACCTATGAACATTTGGTGAATTCAAGTTTTACTTTAACACGGAAGTTCAGAGGAGTTCGCAGTATTGTGTGTTTAAAAGTTTGCCGCAACATGCGTACTTTTAATGAATCAGAGGCACGTGGTAACACAGCTCACGCATGGTTAGGCTGCTGATTACAGACGGCTTTACTCAGAGAGGCCTTTATTGGTTCATTAGTGAAGCAGCTTATTAGACTGAAGCTCATACACTGTTTTGTAAAAACCAATACACAGACACGTACACTATGGTTAATGAAACTTGCGTAGCATGAGTCGTCCATTATACATGGATGAATCAATAAAGTTCTCAGTCTGGCCTAAAAAACAGTTGAAGTCCTTTTCTGATGAATCTTGATGTCATTTCGTTCTTATTTGTCAAAATATCTGCACTTGTGTTTCAGCAACAAAAAAGTTTATTTTTAGAATACAATTTGAAACTATTTATTATGTATATTAATAGCTGATAGGTTCTCAGGTAACATTCAACACGATTCAGCTAGGCAAAAACATTTGCCTTGAGGCAATATTTACTTTAGGAAGATACATAAAGAAGACGTGTCTAGTAATACAAATAAAAATAATTGTGATTATTTATAATTTCATCCGTCTTTCGACTTACCAAACTTCTAATCGAAAGTAAAAAAAAAAAAAAAAAAAAAAAAAAAAAAACACCATAAGCAAAAGATTGTTTATGAATATTGTTTAAATAATAGAGAGCTCTGGGGTGTCCATGATGGGTGGTAATCAGTTTCCGGATGTTGTGTAGGGAGAGAACTGAGTATCAGTCTTGTCAATTAGCTGTAAATCAAACCAACACTACGTGGTTCGGATTCTACGTAGACCTGTAGGTACTTTAGTAGCTCTGGATATTTGGCTATAATTAATAACTCTTTCTGGGGAAAAGTAAAAATCAGTTAGTAACCAGACTATATTTATCGTCCACACTCACGTACTAATTCATACTTGTGTTAAGATACGGAAATAGTTTTGTCGGCGTCTTCATATCTAAGAATCTAAGATTGGAAATGAATACTGTGTGTCTAACTGATCGAATGTTTAAAGCAATTGTCAAGGAATCTGAAATATTATTTACGACAAAATTATGTTAAAAAAATCGTTAATAAGCAATTATTAAGAATTCCGATATACTATTAATGACAAATTATATTTGAAACAATCGGTAATACAAGATAGACATAAACTAATCTGTCATTATAGTCTGTCAAACAAGGCAGCAAACAAAAGTGATAATCAGCTGATAGCTTGTAATGTAGTATCACATTGTCGTATGTAAACATATTTGATCGGATAATCATGGTGGACTGTAGTGTCATCAGGTTATTGTCTGTCAAACAAGGCAGCAAACAACAGTGACAATCAGCTGATAGCTAGCAATATCGTGCCACTTTGTCAATCGTAAGCATGATTGATCAGCTGATCATAGTAGACTGTAGTGACGTCAGCCTACAGTCTGTTAAGTAAGGCAGCAAAAAAAGTGATAATCAGCTGATATCTGACAATGTAGTATCGCACAAGGTAAGTAGAATTATAAGGTAGGAATCATTATGACGTCATTGGAGAGAACAGCTGACTTTGAGCCGGAGCTGTCACTGTGTTTGAGGATCAGTGTTATAACGACTTGCAGAGTACTCCAGTAACACGTCAATATTTTCGTAACAGATAATATATTTGCAAATAACCTAATATTTTCAAAACAATGTTTTTCAGCTGATTTCTCACATTAGTGTTTCATATTTATTCTTTAATAAGCTATCGACAATAATTCATAGGTATGATTAATTTAAGAAGAATTTATTATAATGATGTTATTAATTATTATTAAAAGATATGAGATTTAACCTAGAAATTCAAATGTTTGGTTATAATTAGGAAATACACTACTATAATATAAGAAAAGGCCGTTATTATTTTTTCTAATTTTGTAAATGAAGAAAATAAAATTATGTTGGTTCTAAACAATATTTTGATAACATTTAGTAACGATAAATTGTTTGGTTTACATAGGCCTAGTACGTGACCTCACGTAAAGATACTACCAGTAAAATAGTTTCCGCAGATCCAGTTCCATGTATTAAACATATTAGTTATAGTTTAACGCAACCGGCTACAGTGATAACAGTTTCTAATAAGGAATACTTTTGATTATTCTGTTGCATAAAATAACGCTTATTTCAACAGCTAGTGGAACGATCTCTCCAATAACGTCACAATGATACCTTACCATATGTTATTCTACTATTTGGTATCACATTGTTAGATGTAAACAAGATTGATCAGCTGATCATGGTAGACTGTAGTGTCGTCAGCTTATGTTCAGTCAAGCAAGGCAGCAAACAACAGTGACAACCTGCTGATAGCTGGCAATATCGTATCACATTCTCACATGTAAACATAATCGATCAACTGACCATGATAGACTGTTGTGTCGTCGACTTGTGGTCTGTCAAGCAAGGCAGCAAACAAAAGTGACAACTAGCTGATATCTGGCAATATCGTATCACATAGTCACATGTAATCATGATCGATCTACTGACCATGATAGACTGTAGTCTGGTAAACTTGTGATTTGTCGAGCAAGGCAGCAAACAAAAGTGACAATCAGCTGATAGCTAGCAATATCGTATTACATTTTCATATGTAAACATGATCGATCAATGGACTATGATAGACTGTTGTGTCATCGACTTGTGGTTTGTCAAGCAAGGCAGCAAACAAAAGTGACAACCACCGGATAGCTGGCAATATCGTATCACATTGTCATATGTAAACATGATCGATCAACTGACCATGATAGACTGTAGTGTCATCAACATGTGGTCTGTCAAGTAAGGCAGCAAACAAGTGACAACCAGCCGATAACTGGCAATATCGTATCACATTCTCACATGTAAATATGATCGATCAACTGACCATGATAGACTGTAGTGTCGTCAACTTGTGATCTGTCAAGTAAGGCAGCAAACAAAAGTGACAATAAGCTGATAGCTGGCAATATCGTATCACATTGTCACATGTAAAAATGATCGATCTACTGACCATAATAGACCGTTGTGTCGTCAACATTTTCGTAATTTCGTACGGCAGCAAACAAAAGTGACAACTAGCCGATAGCTGGCAACATCGTATCACATAGTCACATGTAAACATGATCGATATACTGACCATGATAGACTGTAGTCTGGTAAACTTGTGGTTTGTCAAGCAAGTAAGTAAACAAAAGTGACAATTAGCTGATAGCTGGCAATATCGTATCACATTGTCACATGTAAACATGATCGATCAACTGACTATAATAGACTGTAGTGTCATCAACTTGTAGTCTGTCAAGCAAGGCAGCAAACAAAAGTGACAACCAGCTGATAGCTGGCAATATCGTATCACATTGTCACATGTAAACATGATCGATCTACTGACCACGATAGACTGTTGTGTCGACGACTTGTGGTCTGGCAAGCAAGGCAGCAAATAAAAGTGGCAGTATGTTGATAGCTGATGATGGCAATGGTGAAAGGTTTTTGTATGGTGAGCTGATACAAAAGGAGAGATCTTTAATTATTGTTTGGTAACATTAAAATTAGGTAATTTTGCAGATAACCATATAATTTAAAGACCAATATTATTAGCTCAAAAGGGTAGGATTATTGAGTAAATAACAAAAGATAATTTTAGAACAAAAACAGAATATTACATTTCTTTATTGGTAAACAAAATAATTTTTATATGGTGGAGTTACGTTCCCTATCCTACGAATATTTGTACAAATTGTTTCATATAAAAAGGTGTGTATTTCAGTGACTGAAAACTACTACATATTAGGCCCAACCTATCGATGCCTTAATTAGATTGTTAAACATTGTAGTGTCGGTTTTTATAGACGAATATTTAATTTCGGAGAATAGATATGGAAAAATGTGTTTAAATGTGATAGAATTAATTGTAGTGTCAGGGCTGACAGTTCTATTCTGTTTTCTGTCACAATTTTTCACGCAACGTAATACAATACCACCTTTACATCTTCTTTGTCTCTAAGGGTTGCTCTTTGAAATACTTAAAAGAAAATCTCACGCGTAAATTTAGAAAATTTATTTGACAACACTAGTACATTTTTAACAAATTTAAATGTTGTCCATATGAAAATATATATCTACGTAAATTAGCTAAAGTTTATTTTGTTTTTAATGTACGTAGCAAAAACAGTAAACGATCCAGATGTGCGAGAGATATTTAAATATTTTTACGACTTTCTAGATGTTGATATGAGTGTTTTAATTACCCATCTTAAAAGTGGTAATAAAAAGGCATTAAAACCCATAACCTCAATCCTAGAGCTGTTCTATCGCGGAGTTAGTGTATGCAAGTGTCCATTGTGTACTTTATTGCCCACGGTACATGTCAGGGGACTTAATAAGTGAACAAAAACTGTTGGCGTTTCAGGTTTACTTTACTAGATACAACAAAGGGTTGCTTTTAAGTTTCCTTTACCAGATAAAACAAAGGATTACTTTTAAGTTTACTAAATAAAACAAAGGATTACTTTTAAGTTTACTTTACTAGATACAACAAAGTATTACTTTTAAGTTTACTTTACTAGATACAACAAAGTATTACTTTTAAGTTTACTTTACTAGATACAACAAAGGGTTGCTTTTAAGTTTACTTTACTAGATACAAAAAAGGATTACTTTTAAGTTTCCTTTACCAGATAAAACAAAGGATTACTTTTAAGTTTAATAAATAAAAAAAAGTATTACTTTTAAGTTTACTATACTAGATACAACAAAGTATTACTTTTAAGTTTACTTTACTAGATACAACAAAGTATTACTTTTAAGTTTACTTTACTAGATACAAAAAAGTATTACTTTTAAGTAAACTTTACTGGATACAACAAAGGATTACTTTTAAGTTTACTTTACTAGATACAACAAAGTATTACTATTAAGTTTACTTTACTAGATACAACAAAGGATTACTTTTAAGTTTACTTTAATAGATACAACAAAGGATTACATTTAAGTTTACTTTACTAGATACAACAAAGGATTACTTTTAAGTTTACTTTACTAGATACAAAAAAGATTACTTTTAAGTTTACTTTACCAGACACAACAAAGGATTACTTTTAAGTTTACTTTACCAGATACAACAAAGGATTACTTTTAAGTTTACTTTACCAGATACAAAAAAGGATTACTTTTAAGTTTACTTTACTAGATACAACAAAGGATTACTTTTAAGTTTACTTTACCAGATACAACAAAGGATTACTTTTAAGTTTACTTTACCAGATAAAACAAAGGATTACTTTTAAGTTTACTAAATAAAACAAAGTATTACTTTTAAGTTTACTTTACTAGATACAACAAAGTATTACTTTTAAGTTTACTTTACTAGATACAACAAAGTATTACTTTTAAGTTTACTTTACTAGATACAACAAAGGGTTGCTTTTAAGTTTACTTTACTAGATACAACAAAGGATTACTTTTAAGTTTCCTTTACCAGATAAAACAAAGGATTACTTTTAAGTTTAATAAATAAAACAAAGTATTACTTTTAAGTTTACTTTACTAGATACAACAAAGTATTACTTTTAAGTTTACTTTACTAGATACAACAAAGTATTACTTTTAAGTTTACTTTACTAGATACAAAAAAGTATTACTTTTAAGTAAACTTTACTGGATACAACAAAGGATTACTTTTAAGTTTACTTTACTAGATACAACAAAGTATTACTATTAAGTTTACTTTACTAGATACAACAAAGGATTACTTTTAAGTTTACTTTAATAGATACAACAAAGGATTACTTTTAAGTTTACTTTACTAGATAAAACAAAGGATTACTTTTAAGTTTACTTTACCAGATACAACAAAGGATTACTTTTAAGTTTACTTTACCAGATACAACAAAGGATTACTTTTAAGTTTACTTTAATAGATACAACAAAGGATTACTTTTAAGTTTACTTTACTAGATACAACAAAGTATTACTTTTAAGTAAACTTTACCAGATACAACAAAGTATTACTTTTAAGTTTACTTTACCAGATACAACAAAGGATTACTTTTAAGTTTACTTTACCAGATACAACAAAGTATTACTTTTAAGTTTACTTTACTAGATACAACAAAGTATTACTTTTAAGTTTACTTTACTAGATACAACAAAGGATTACTTTTAGGTTTACTTTACTAGATACAACAAAGGATTACTTTTAAGTTTACTTTACTAGATACAACAAAGGATTACTTTTAAGTTTACTTTACTAGATACAACAAAAGATTACTTTTAAGTTTACTTTACTAGATACAACAAAGGATTACTTTTAAGTTTACTTTACCAGATACAACAAAGGATTACTTTTAAGTTTACTTTACTAGATACAACAAAGGATTACTTTTAAGTTTACTTTACTAGATAAAACAAAGGATTACTTTTAAGTTTACTTTACTGGATACAACAAAGTATTACTATTAAGTTTACTTTACTAGATACAACAAAGGATTACTTTTAAGTTTACTTTACTAGATACAACAAAGGATTACTTTTAAGTTTACTTTACTAAATACAACAAAGAATTACTTTTAAGTTTACTTTACTAGATACAACAAAGGATTACTTTTAAGTTTACTTTACTAGATACAACAAAGGATTACTTTTAAGTTTACTTTACCAGATACAACAAAGGATTACTTTTAAGTTTACTTTACTAGATACAACAAAGGATTACTTTTAAGTTTACTTTACTAGATACAACAAAGGATCACTTTTAAGTTTACTTTACTGGATACAACAAAGTATTACTATTAAGTTTACTTTACTAGATACAACAAAGGATTACTTTTAAGTTTACTTTACTAGATACAACAAAGGATTACTTTTAGGTTTACTTTACTAGATACAACAAAGGATTACTTTTAAGTTTACTTTACTAGATACAACAAAGGATTACTTTTAAGTTTACTTTACTAGATAAAACAAAAGATTACTTTTAAGTTTACTTTACTAGATACAACAAAGGATTACTTTTAAGTTTACTTTACTAGATACAACAAAGGATTACTTTTAAGTTTACTTTACTGGATACAACAAAGTATTACTATTAAGTTTACTTTACTAGATACAACAAAGGATTACTTTTAAGTTTACTTTACTAGATACAACAAAGGATTACTTTTAAGTTTACTTTACTAGATACAACAAAGGATTACTTTTAAGTTTACTTTACTGGATACAACAAAGTATTACTATTAAGTTTACTTTACTAGATACAACAAAGAATTACTTTTAAGTTTACTTTACTAGATACAACAAAGGATTACTTGTAAGTTTACTTTACTAGATACAACAAAGGATTACTTTTAAGTTTACTTTACTAGATACAACAAAGGATTACTTTAAAGTTTACTTTACCAGACACAACAAAGGATTACTTTTAAGTTTACTTTACTAGATACAACTAAGTATTACTTTTAAGTTTACTTTACTAGATACAACAAAGGATTACTTTTAAGTTTACTTTAATAGATACAACAAAGGATTACTTTTAAGTTTACTTTAATAGATACAACAAAGGATTACTTTTAAGTTTACTTTAATAAATACAACAAAGGATTACTTTTAAGTTTACTTTACCAGATACAACAAAGGATTACTTTTAAGTTTACTTTACCAGATACAACAAAGGATTACTTTTAAGTTTACTTTACCAGATACAACAAAGGATTACTTTTAAGTTTACTTTACCAGATACAACAAAGGATTACTTTTAAGTTTACTTTACCAGATACAAAAAAGGATTACTTTTAAGTTTACTTTACCAGATACAACAAAGTATTACTTTTAAGTTTACTTTACCAAATACAACAAAGGATTACTTTTAAGTTTACTTTACTAGATACAACAAAGGATTACTTTTAAGTTTACTTTACTAGATACAACAAAGGATTACTTTTAAGTTTACTTTACCAAATACAACAAAGGATTACTTTTAAGTTTACTTTACCAGATACAACAAAGGATTACTTTTAAGTTTACTTTACTAGATACACAAAGGATTACTTTTAAGTTTACTTTACTAGATACAACAAAGGATTACTTTTAAGTTTACTTTACTAGATACAACAAAGAATTACTTTTAAGTTTACTTTACTAGATACAACAAAGGATTACTTTTAAGTTTACTTTACTAGATACAACAAAGTATTACTTTTAAGTTTACTTTACTAGATACAACAAAGTATTACTTTTAAGTTTACTTTACTAGATACAACAAAGTATTACTATTAAGTTTACTTTACTAGATACAACAAAGGATTACTTTTAAGTTTACTTTAATAGATACAACAAAGGATTACTTTTAAGTTTACTTTACTAGATAAAACAAAGGATTACTTTTAAGTTTACTTTACCAGATACAACAAAGGATTACTTTTAAGTTTACTTTACCAGATACAACAAAGGATTACTTTTAAGTTTACTTTAAAAGATACAACAAAGGATTACTTTTAAGTTTACTTTACTAGATACAACAAAGTATTACTTTTAAGTAAACTTTACCAGATACAACAAAGTATTACTTTTAAGTTTACTTTACCAGATACAACAAAGGATTATTTTTAAGTTTACTTTACCAGATACAACAAAGTATTACTTTTAAGTTTACTTTACTAGATACAACAAAGTATTACTTTTAAGTTTACTTTACCAGATACAACAAAGGATTACTTTTAAGTTTACTTTACTAGATACAAAAAAGTATTACTTTTAAGTAAACTTTACCAGATACAACAAAGTATTACTTTTAAGTTTACTTTACCAGATACAACAAAGGATTACTTTTAAGTTTACTTTACTAGATACAAAAAAGTATTACTTTTAAGTAAACTTTACCAGATACAACAAAAGATTACTTTTAAGTTTACTTTACTAGATACAACAAAGGATTACTATTAAGTTTACTTTACTAGATACAACAAAGGATTACTTTTAAGTTTACTTTACCAGATACAACAAAGGATTACTTTTAAGTTTACTTTACTAGATACAACAAAGGATTACTTTTAAGTTTACTTTACTAGATACAACAAAGGATTACTTTTAAGTTTACTTTACTGGATACAACAAAGTATTACTATTAAGTTTACTTTACTAGATACAACAAAGGATTACTTTTAAGTTTACTTTACTAGATACAACAAAGGATTACTTTTAAGTTTACTTTACTAGATACAACAAAGAATTACTTTTAAGTTTACTTTACTAGATACAACAAAGGATTACTTTTAAGTTTACTTTACTAGATACAACAAAGGATTACTTTTAAGTTTACTTTACCAGATACAACAAAGGATTACTTTTAAGTTTACTTTACTAGATACAACAAAGGATTACTTTAAGTTTACTTTACTAGATACAACAAAGGATCACTTTTAAGTTTACTTTACTGGATACAACAAAGTATTACTATTAAGTTTACTTTACTAGATACAACAAAGGATTACTTTTAAGTTTACTTTACTAGATACAACAAAGGATTACTTTTAGGTTTACTTTACTAGATACAACAAAGGATTACTTTTAAGTTTACTTTACTAGATACAACAAAGGATTACTTTTAAGTTTACTTTACTAGATACAACAAAAGATTACTTTTAAGTTTACTTTACTAGATACAACAAAGGATTACTTTTAAGTTTACTTTACTAGATACAACAAAGGATTACTTTTAAGTTTACTTTACTGGATACAACAAAGTATTACTATTAAGTTTACTTTACTAGATACAACAAAGGATTACTTTTAAGTTTACTTTACTAGATACAACAAAGGATTACTTTTAAGTTTACTTTACCAAATACAACAAAGGATTACTTTTAAGTTTACTTTACCAAATACAACAAAGGATTACTTTTAAGTTTACTTTACTAGATACAACAAAGGATTACTTTTAAGTTTACTTTACCAGATACAAAAAAGGATTACTTTTAAGTTTACTTTACTAGATACAACAAAGGATTACTTTTAAGTTTACTTTACCAAATACAACAAAGGATTACTTTTAAGTTTACTTTACCAAATACAACAAAGGATTACTTTTAAGTTTACTTTACCAAATACAACAAAGGATTACTTTTAAGTTTACTTTACTAGATACAACAAAGTATTACTTTTAAGTTTACTTTACTAGATACAACAAAGTATTACTATTAAGTTTACTTTACTAGATACAACAAAGGATTACTTTTAAGTTTACTTTAATAGATACAACAAAGGATTACTTTTAAGTTTACTTTACTAGATAAAACAAAGGATTACTTTTAAGTTTACTTTACCAGATACAACAAAGGATTACTTTTAAGTTTACTTTACCAGATACAACAAAGGATTACTTTTAAGTTTACTTTAAAAGATACAACAAAGGATTACTTTTAAGTTTACTTTACTAGATACAACAAAGTATTACTTTTAAGTAAACTTTACCAGATACAACAAAGTATTACTTTTAAGTTTACTTTACCAGATACAACAAAGGATTATTTTTAAGTTTACTTTACCAGATACAACAAAGTATTACTTTTAAGTTTACTTTACTAGATACAACAAAGTATTACTTTTAAGTTTACTTTACCAGATACAACAAAGGATTACTTTTAAGTTTACTTTACTAGATACAAAAAAGTATTACTTTTAAGTAAACTTTACCAGATACAACAAAGTATTACTTTTAAGTTTACTTTACCAGATACAACAAAGGATTACTTTTAAGTTTACTTTACTAGATACAAAAAAGTATTACTTTTAAGTAAACTTTACCAGATACAACAAAAGATTACTTTTAAGTTTACTTTACTAGATACAACAAAGGATTACTATTAAGTTTACTTTACTAGATACAACAAAGGATTACTTTTAAGTTTACTTTACCAGATACAACAAAGGATTACTTTTAAGTTTACTTTACTAGATACAACAAAGGATTACTTTTAAGTTTACTTTACTAGATACAACAAAGGATTACTTTTAAGTTTACTTTACTGGATACAACAAAGTATTACTATTAAGTTTACTTTACTAGATACAACAAAGGATTACTTTTAAGTTTACTTTACTAGATACAACAAAGGATTACTTTTAAGTTTACTTTACTAGATACAACAAAGAATTACTTTTAAGTTTACTTTACTAGATACAACAAAGGATTACTTTTAAGTTTACTTTACTAGATACAACAAAGGATTACTTTTAAGTTTACTTTACCAGATACAACAAAGGATTACTTTTAAGTTTACTTTACTAGATACAACAAAGGATTACTTTAAGTTTACTTTACTAGATACAACAAAGGATCACTTTTAAGTTTACTTTACTGGATACAACAAAGTATTACTATTAAGTTTACTTTACTAGATACAACAAAGGATTACTTTTAAGTTTACTTTACTAGATACAACAAAGGATTACTTTTAGGTTTACTTTACTAGACACAACAAAGGATTACTTTTAAGTTTACTTTACTAGATACAACAAAGGATTACTTTTAAGTTTACTTTACTAGATACAACAAAAGATTACTTTTAAGTTTACTTTACTAGATACAACAAAGGATTACTTTTAAGTTTACTTTACTAGATACAACAAAGGATTACTTTTAAGTTTACTTTACTGGATACAACAAAGTATTACTATTAATTTTACTTTACTAGATACAACAAAGGATTACTTTTAAGTTTACTTTACTAGATACAACAAAGGATTACTTTTAAGTTTACTTTACCAAATACAACAAAGGATTACTTTTAAGTTTACTTTACCAAATACAACAAAGGATTACTTTTAAGTTTACTTTACCAGATACAACAAAGGATTACTTTTAAGTTTACTTTACCAGATACAAAAAAGGATTACTTTTAAGTTTACTTTACTAGATACAACAAAGGATTACTTTTAAGTTTACTTTACCAAATACAACAAAGGATTACTTTTAAGTTTACTTTACCAAATACAACAAAGGATTACTTTTAAGTTTACTTTACCAAATACAACAAAGGATTACTTTTAAGTTTACTTTACCAGATACAACAAAGGATTACTTTTAAGTTTACTTTACCAGATACAACAAAGGATTACTTTTAAGTTTACTTTACCAGATACAAAAAAGGATTACTTTTAAGTTTACTTTACCAGATACAAAAAAGGATTACTTTTAAGTTTACTTTACTAGATACAACAAAGGATTACTTTTAAGTTTACTTTACCAGATACAACAAAGGATTACTTTTAAGTTTACTTTACTGGATACAACAAAGTATTACTATTAAGTTTACTTTACTAGATACAACAAAGGATTACTTGTAAGTTTACTTTACTAGATACAACAAAGGATTACTTGTAAGTTTACTTTACTAGATACACAAAGGATTACTTTTAAGTTTACTTTACTAGATACAACAAAGGATTACTTTTAAGTTTACTTTACTAAATACAACAAAGAATTACTTTTAAGTTTACTTTACTAGATACAACAAAGGATTACTTTTAAGTTTACTTTACTAGATACAACAAAGGATTACTTTTAAGTTTACTTTACTAGATACAACAAAGGATTACTTTTAAGTTTACTTTACCAAATACAACAAAGGATTACTTTTAAGTTTACTTTACTAGATACAACAAAGGATTACTTTTAAGTTTACTTTACTAGATACAACAAAGGATTACTTTTAAGTTTACTTTACCAAATACAACAAAGGATTACTTTTAAGTTTACTTTACTAGATACAACAAAGGATTACTTTTAAGTTTACTTTACCAAATACAACAAAGGATTACTTTTAAGTTTACTTTACTAGATACAACAAAGGATTACTTTTAAGTTTACTTTACTAGATACAACAAAGGATTACTTTTAAGTTTACTTTACTAAATACAACAAAGGATTACTTTTAAGTTTACTTTACTAGATACAACAAAGGATTACTTTTAAGTTTACTTTACTAGATACAACAAAAGATTACTTTTAAGTTTACTTTACTAGATACAACAAAGGATTACTTTTAAGTTTACTTTACTAGATACAACAAAGGATTACTTTTAAGTTTACTTTACTGGATACAACAAAGTATTACTATTAATTTTACTTTACTAGATACAACAAAGGATTACTTTTAAGTTTACTTTACTAGATACAACAAAGGATTACTTTTAAGTTTACTTTACCAAATACAACAAAGGATTACTTTTAAGTTTACTTTACCAAATACAACAAAGGATTACTTTTAAGTTTACTTTACCAGATACAACAAAGGATTACTTTTAAGTTTACTTTACCAGATACAAAAAAGGATTACTTTTAAGTTTACTTTACTAGATACAACAAAGGATTACTTTTAAGTTTACTTTACCAAATACAACAAAGGATTACTTTTAAGTTTACTTTACCAAATACAACAAAGGATTACTTTTAAGTTTACTTTAATAGATACAACAAAGGATTACTTTTAAGTTTACTTTAATAGATACAACAAAGGATTACTTTTAAGTTTACTTTAATAAATACAACAAAGGATTACTTTTAAGTTTACTTTACCAGATACAACAAAGGATTACTTTTAAGTTTACTTTACTAGATACACAAAGGATTACTTTTAAGTTTACTTTACTAGATACAACAAAGGATTACTTTTAAGTTTACTTTACTAGATACAACAAAGGATTACTTTTAAGTTTACTTTACTAGATACACAAAGGATTACTTTTAAGTTTACTTTACTAGATACGACAAAGGATTACTTTTAAGTTTACTTTACTAGATACAACAAAGAATTACTTTTAAGTTTACTTTACTAGATACAACAAAGGATTACTTTTAAGTTTACTTTACTAGATACAACAAAGGATTACTTTTAAGTTTACTTTACTAGATACAACAAAGGATTACTTTTAAGTTTACTTTACCAAATACAACAAAGGATTACTTTTAAGTTTACTTTACTAGATACAACAAAGGATTACTTTTAAGTTTACTTTACTAGATACAACAAAGGATTACTTTTAAGTTTACTTTACCAAATACAACAAAGGATTACTTTTAAGTTTACTTTACTAGATACAACAAAGGATTACTTTTAAGTTTACTTTACCAAATACAACAAAGGATTACTTTTAAGTTTACTTTACTAGATACAACAAAGGATTACTTTTAAGTTTACTTTACTAGATACAACAAAGGAGTACTTTTAAGTTTACTTTACTAGATACAACAAATGATTACTTTTAAGTTTACTTTACTAGATAAAACAAAGGATTACTTTTAAGTTTACTTTACTAGATACAACAACGGATTACTTTTAAGTTTACTTTACTAGATACAACAAAGGATTACTTTTAAGTTTACTTTACTAAATACAACAAAGGATTACTTTTAAGTTTACTTTACTAAATACAACAAAGGATTACTTTTAAGTTTACTTTTCAGGATACAACAAAGGATTACTTTTAAGTTTACTTTACTAGATACAACAAATGATTACTTTTAAGTTTACTTTACTAGATACAACAAAGGATTACTTTTAAGTTTACTTTACTAGATAAAACAAAGGATTACTTTTAAGTTTACTTTACTAGATACAACAAAGGATTACTTTTAAGTTTACTTTACTAGATACAACAAAGGATTACTTTTAAGTTTACTTTACTAAATACAACAAAGGATTACTTTTAAGTTTACTTTACTAAATACAACAAAGGATTACTTTTAAGTTTACTTTTCTAGATACAACAAAGGATTACTTTTAAGTTTACTTTTCTAGATACAACAAAGGATTACTTTTAAGTTTACTTTACTAAATACAACAAAGGATTACTTTTAACTTTACTTTACTAGATACAACAAAGGATTACTTTTAATTTTACTTTACTAGATAAAACAAAGGATTACTTTTAAGTTTACTTTACTAGATACAACAAAGGATTACTTTTAAGTTTACTTTACTAGATACAACAAAGGATTACTTTTAAGTTTACTTTACTAAATACAACAAAGGATTACTTTTAAGTTTACTTTACTAAATACAACAAAGGATTACTTTTAAGTTTACTTTTCTAGATACAACAAAGGATTACTTTTAAGTTTACTTTTCTAGATACAACAAAGGATTACTTTTGAGTTTACTTTACTAAATACAACAAAGGATTACTTTTAACTTTACTTTACTAGATACAACAAAGGATTACTTTTAAGTTTACTTTACTAGATAAAACAAAGGATTACTTTTAAGTTTACTTTATTAGATACAACAAAGAATTACTTTTAAGTTTACTTTACTAGATACAACAAAGGATTACTTTTAAGTTTACTTTAGTTACTTGATAACTAACGAAAGATTAACAGCCCGCTTGAACTTGGAGTGGCGTTGTCCACACAACGTGACGTTGTAAATAGTAAATTCATGAACATTTACGATGGAAAATGAATGAAAACTGGATATTTGTTTTCTGTTTGTAAACGAAAAATATCTTATCAGCAGAAAAAAATCACTAAAGAGTGATGCAATACCACAATATGTGTATGGGTGGGCGGGTGGGTCAATATCACTGAACATGTATGGGTGGGCAGGTGGGTCAATACCACAGTATGTGTATGGGTGGGCGGGTGGGTTAATACCATTGAACATGTATAGGTGGGTGGGTGGGTCAATACCACTGTAGATGTATAAAATAGCGGGCAGGTCGATACCACTGAACATGTATGGATGGTAGGGTGGGTCTATGAGTATTTATTATTTTTATGTATGTATGTACCTCATTCGAAATACATATCTTGACCTCTAAGATACAACATGGAGACTTTTGAAGATTTATAGCTTTGATTCGCTTCATTAAAAACGCCCAAAACGTGGATTTAATAAAAAAACCAAAGCCCTCACTGACTAACTCACTCACTCATCACTAATTCTTCAACTTCCCGTGTAGGTAGAGAGCTGAAATTTTGTACACTGTGTCTTTAGGTCTTACATAGGACAAATAAATTATTTTAATCTTGATAAAGTACTCCTAAGGGGTAGAAAAGACCCATTAAAGATCCGTAAGGATAACATTTGATTGATTTTAGTAAATTAATAATAACTGTTTTGTAAATAAGTAAACATGTGTATTTTGTATGTTTGACATTGCACTTTCGATCCCACACAACAAAGCTGCTCTGTGATTAATTATCCTATAAGTTTTATCCAGCTGTTAAACAAGAACAAATAAATTGAACAAGTTTGAAAAAGGCTAAGTAATACCCTAGGGTATAATTTATATTTATACTAATAAATAGGTGCAACGCAGGTAGTGTGAGTGAGATACTGTAAATAAATTTAAAATTTTGATTTTACGTTAAACAGTTAATCTATTTATTTACGAGCGCAGCGAGCGTTGGGGTTAGCACGTGAAGTGGGCAGGAGTGTCACCTAGTAGATTTATATATAAATGATTTAGTCCATAATAATAGTCATATCATAACAATAAAGTGTCATTAGATAGGCGAAGAACATTTATAATTGACCATAAGTAGATTTTTGTTAAACATTGAGGTTTTAATAAATTTTTAAATATTATTCTTGACGATTTTCATTTAAAATCAACTCATAATATCAACTTGCGGTCGAGTAGATTGGACATTTAGTATGGATACTCATATGGGACGTTCGCTCCACAAAAAAATGCCTAAAACGAGGATTTTTTTATCCACGAATCAGTCCATTATAATTATCGTTCAGTAACACTCAAGTGTCATTTAATACTTGAAAATCTGTTATAGTAGACTATACAAAATATCGAGTCTTTTTAAAATTATTTTAAAGTTGAAACCATCATAATGTCAACTTATGATCCAATAAATAATTGAACTTTTAACAATAGGTTTTTAATTAGCATAATACGTGTTGGTACATATACAGTACAAGTAAAATGTCACACAACACAACATTTATTACAATACAAGTACGAAATGTACAAATATATTAAAATACAAGTAGGAAATGTACAAATATTATAGTGATCGATTTCGGTGAACCACGCTCACCTTCCTCAGACCAGAGGGATTCACTAAAGATTCTGGTCTGAGGAAGGTGGGCGTGGTTCACCGAAATCGATCACTATAATATTTGTACCTTTCCTACTTATATTGTAATCAATTTTGTGTCATGTGACGTTTTATTAGTACTGTTAACAATCATGCTGTGTACACTATAACTCATTATAATAATAAATACGAAACATAGTTGAAATAGAAAATCGTGTTTGGTCCGATATACCGATAAAATTTCATATCGACTCTTAGGACTGTCGACTTTCCGTCGATGACTTGGCGGTTCGAAGTAAGTAAACGTCCACTTAAAATAGCTGTTTTTCAGTAGTTGTAGAAAGGAACGCACTGTCCGTTACTGATTTTCCCGGCTCACAGCCACGCTTTCAGAGCATTAATCCAGCACTTGAAGGATCGTTACTCCCCCTAACGAAACAGATTGTCACTCACTGCACTCAGATGTAAGCTTTTGTTTACAATACGTTTACTAATAACAGTTTAACTGAACTGTAACACCATTATAACAGAATAATACATACTGTACACTTCATTATTTACTTTGTAATAACTTTGTCTAATTATTTGTCTAGTATGGCCGTTGGAATACGATCTATCGAGCGCATACGAGATACTGATGGGCAAGACCTTGGGTTCATTGAAGTCTGTAACGGACTGTACGTAGCATTTGATTACCCTCATTATCAAATGTAGACTATGCAATAAGATATAATAAAGGAGAAATTTAATTTGAGATCAAAATATCGATACTTGGCATACTCAGCTAATTTTAATTCGTGTTTTGTATGGAACTTGTAATCTAGAGAAAAACTAGGTCTTATATTAGCAGACGATATTAGTACTAAGAAGCAATCTATATTACTTGAAATAGGTTTCAAGGGCTTTATAACCACCATTAGGCCGGAAAATTGCGTGGAAAGTCGGGATCCCTCACTGGTCACCCATCCAAGGAACAGCCAAGTTTGACGTTGCATGATGCCGCTATCTTACGATAGCGTCGGAACCATTTGGTCAACTTCTTTCTGCCATATTACGGACATTAAATGAATCAACGGTGTTTCCGTATCGTGAAGTACAGTTTTTGTACAAAGTTATAATATGACCTCTTACTCTACTATACGTTGTTTCATCAATTTAAATTATTTTGATACCCATATGTTATGTATGATTGTCTTTTTCCATTAGAAGTCAATTGTGTACAAACTAAAATATTTATAAATTAAAAGTGTTTAGTAATTGTTGTTTTAATTAGACGAAAAGTAAGATGGAATCTTCATTTTTATAATAAATGAGATAGAAAATAAAATGAATCCCTTTCGATAGAAATATAAGCTTGAATTGAATTAAACTATTGTGTTTATTATATGGCGATAAGAAATATATCTGAAACAAGAAGATCCTAAAAATACGCTAAGTATAGAGATTAAAAAAATACATTTAATGTATTGATAAAATATCAACCTTGTGCATTTTGTATTTATATTATGGGAAATATCATTTTTCCGATCTAAAAGTTATAGCATTATAGAATACATAGGCTACGTGGCAGAGTATGCTATAAACGGTTGCGCACTATGTCTACTAATTTATTCAATATGGCACTATATACAATGTGCCATATTGAATACACACCTGACAGGTGCAACATTGAATAACACCCCTCTCCCTCAGCACCTTACCGGAGAATCCTTCACCCCTTTTAGCCGTCCATCATGGTGTCATATCTGAAGCCTTTTTAATAAGACCTCTTTATGTTTGGTCAATTCTTAAAAGGGCATTTCTTATTCAAGACAGTCTTTTGACGTGAAAATATGATAAGTTAAAAGGTTGTTCAAACACTGAAGATAGATCCTACTATCAGATTATAAGTATAATCAAACTTGAATTAGGTTTTTAAAAAGTGATTGTCTGTTTTTAATTTACTACGTCAAGTAAATATAAGTGTTCTAAGCTTACCTGTATACTAATATGAACCTTCAAACAATGGAATGTTTCATGACACAAATTTTAGTAATATTTAAAACTATCCATACAAATTAATAGAATATTGATACATCCCATTCTATCAATATAGTTAGAACATCATGTACATTATTGTTGACCCACCCACCCACCCATACACGTACAGGAGTAAAAAAAAGTCCTACTGAAATGTAAACAAAGAAACATCATTTAATAAAATGTCCATATCCTTAAAGTATGCACAAGAAAAGTTATTTGTTGTAAAGATAAAGTGTATGAATCATAACAAACTAATAAATTATCAGGTTACAATCATGTAGACATAATTGTTCATAATGTGTTTTCAGAATATCCATCCAGCTTCGATTTAAATCGATTATTTTTAACAGAAAAACATATATCCCTTTACTCAAATAAACGTAAATAATTGCTAATATATTTAATTCGATGAAACTGAATTTGGAATTTGAGAAATTGAATTAATCGCTGTCCTGGGACAGTAAATTTTAGTTTCAATTTTAGGATTTAAAATGTTGGGCTAAGTATAATATCTCTCAAAACCTGCTGACAAATAAAATTTCTTAAAATTATAAATTCAGTTGTTCTGGTATATACAGAGACAGGCTAACTGAAATGATTGCTTGATATATGTTTAACTTTAATTTCATCAAAATATGTAAAACTTATGCTTCTTACTTTTAAAAATAAGAAATATTAAAAAATAAAAAAAACTCCTACTGAAATGTAAAAAAAGAAATATAATTTGATAAAATATCCATATCCTTAAAGTATGCACAAGAAAAGTTATTTGTTGTAAAGATAAAGTTTATAAATCGTAACAAACTCATAATTGATCAGGTTACAATCATGTAGAAATAATTGTTCATGTGTTTTCAGAATATAAGAAGATATAAATGCCGAATATTTGACCAATAATATATCAACATCCACAATTGTCACGGTTATAAACAACTGTGATAAGTAATAGATATAGAGTGTTAGTTGGATGGACCAGCTTCATTTCCTTGTAATACGTCTGAGGATGGTAAACACAGTTTTCCGAAATCGGTTATTATAAAATTTGTGAATGTTGTTCTTATATAGAAATGAATTTGTTTACTCTAGAAATAACCTGTTTTTTATTTCTTAAATTTCCAACAATAAATATATTAACTAAAATATTAATCATTATGAGGCCATTTTTTCGAATTTATATTGTTCAGAATCGTGAATGTCATGTTTTTCACTCCATGACCAACTTGACCTTTAATTTTTTACAGCAATACATTTAACTTAAAAACCCTAAACTGTAAAAAAGAAATGTTATTCAATTAGTTATATTGTTCCAGTTAGCGTTGAAGGATAAAGCAATTTGTACGGATAAAACAAGCTGTTTACACACTGTAACAATTTACAGGTGGTAATCTCTTATGGAATAACTGTTAACACTAAACTGTTTACACTCAGTAATTTATTATTTGTAAAGTAATTCTTTGCAAAAAATACACAGTAACAATTTACTTATTAAAGTATTAATACATTACTAGGGGACACCCCTGCACGCCTTGCGTGCCAAACCCGTCACTTACTGTGCTCGTAACACCTCGGACTTTGGCCTCGGCATGTAACATTTGTCTTCAAATAATTAAACTGTTTTAAGTAAAATCATATCATTTAAATTCATTTACAGTTGCTGACTCACTGACCTTGATTTGCACTCCATTTATAGTGTAATAATTATAAACAAGCAATGTTATTACTAAGCATATTTCAAATGTTTTCATTTTATTTAATATAGTTACATAGACACAGACATACATGTATTCCCTCTTTTATTAATATTTTACTGTGCTGCTCTCTATGTTTAACCTAACAAATTATTTGACCATTTAACACTTGTTTATGCCGCCAGCTGGTCAATTAAAATTAATCTTCATAAGAATAACACTGCAATTTTGACGCCGTATAGAACATAAAAACTGTGGGAATTTCAAAAATCTAGCTCCATTACGTCTTATAAATTAAAATAATGTATTGAATGAAAAAATATTTAATCAAAATCGATCAAGTAATAAGTTCAGAAAGTGAGTGTACTAAATGACGCGATTGTTTTAATATATAGGACTAGGGGACACCCCTGCACGCCTTGCGTGCCAACCCCGTCACTCGCTGTGCTTGTAACTTTTCGGCCTTCGGCCTCGGCATGTCACTCTCGACTTCAAATATTAGTAACTAAACTGTATTAAGTAAAATCATATTATTTAAATTCATTTACAGTAGCTCATTCGATGAACTTGATTTTCACTATATTTATAGTATAATAATAATTATAAACAACCATTGTGCCTTTTTATTTACAAACAACAACAATTATAACTATAAATAATTATAAACAACAAATACTAAGCATATTTGAAATGTTTTCGTTTTATTTAACGACTGATGATAACATTCACACAGACAGTCATGTATTCGCTCTTTTACAATTAATTAATTTGATATTTTACTGTACTGCTCTCTATGTTTAACCAAACAAACTATTTGGACCATTTACTATTTGTTTATGACACCAGCTGGTCAGTTAAAATTAATCCTCATAAGAATAACATTGCAACTTTGACGCCGTATAGAACAAAAACCTATGGGATTTTAAAAATTCTAGCCTCATTACGACTTAGACATTAAAATTATCTTTTGAATAATAAACATTTACTCAAAATCAATCAAGTTTTAAGTTCAGAAAGTGATTGAACTAAATTACCCTACTCTTAATATATAGGATTAATTAATAAAATAATTACGTATAAAATAAAGTTACTAGATATAAAGTATGCCAAGTAAATACAGAGCTGCCAATGTAGGATAAAATAAGTAGACGTGAGCTTGTGTGAGGGAACTAGATAATATATTTGTGAGGTCATAATGATTATTCTTGAAAGTTCAAATATGTTTAATAACATTTATTGAGTTTTTAATAAATTTAATAATACAGTTCCTAGACAATTACATAAAGTGAATCGAGATGATTTGCTGCTATCTAAACATGAAATAAAATTAAAATGTTGTAAACGGGTATCGTAATCCAATGTATTTGGTTACATAATTAGCTATACGAAGTTAACTATATTTGTAAGTAGAGATTAAATCCAAAACACTACAAGCAACGAGAAGTAAACACAAATTTGTTGAAGTAATAAGATTAATTTACTGATACAAATAAAATGGGCTAAAGTTAACGTCCAAGAAAGCTTGAAAGCTTTATGTAATAGCCTCTTTACGTAGGCTGAGATACTGCTGGAATATTAATCAAGCCATTAATCTCTATTTGACCCAACTTCCAAGTTCCCAGAAGTTTCAAAAGAATATCTGCCCACATTTAGACATTAGTGTTTGGTTTACACCATCTCTTTTATTCATGATTAAATTTTATTTTTATATTTGAATATAATGACATAGGTTTAATAAAACGCACTACTGTTTAAAGAATCGTGAATTAATTAATTGAAATAATTAACTAATTGAATACATTCTATTTTTAATCTATCATGTAAATCTTCTAAGGTTACGAAATTTTTTCAAAGTCTATACCTGACTTGCATAATTCAAATTAACCTAATCTAAATTCAAATTAAATTCTCGGTCGATTTTGCATGTGAGATTGTGATTTAAAACTACAGATCTTAGATGTAACAGATGTTTATGAATATACGTAGCAAAAAATTTATTAATAAATGTCTTCTCAAATGAATAACTGCTATGCAGCAAAACCAAAGCAAGCATTTGCATAATAAATAAAATGGTACCAAGTAACTAGCGCAAACGTTCTCCCTTTTCCTTTACGTAAGATTTTAAAATAAAAACAGATGTCCAATTAATTAAATTTCTAAGGAATGTACAGATGAAACAATTATTTTATTTAAATAAAAGAATGGACAAAAATACTATTAAAAACAGCTGTTCAATTAATCACATATTTTATGTAAACAACCTCCGGCCTCCGTCCTCCAGCAACAAATTAGTTTGCAACTATAGGTTAGTATAGCAACTAATCTGTATATATAAAATCCAATGTATGTTTGTTTGTCTATCCTTTATGCGCTACCAAACCGTCCAGCCGATCGCCATGAAACTTGGGGAAGTTGTTCTATATACCCCAGGGAAGGTTTCTGTCCTATTCCCGTTTCTTTAATCCCTCAGGGCTCCATCCCTTGGACTTCTAAAGTTTCAATGTTAATCAAATAGCAGGATGCATGAAGGTATAATAAGTCAAATATAAAAAGAATATCAGCTGTGGGTTTTAAATATGTTAAAATTAAATTAAACCATTTGTTGATTTTTTAAACTGTTTATATTTTTATGTTTTGATTTCTTGTGAAGCTATATTAATTGATTGATTTATTTGATTAACAGCTGTTAAATAAAAACAAATAGAATAAAATTGTGGTAGGCAAAATTTTCAAAATTAAAATAATTGAGTACAGTAGTAAACTACACAAAACATCAACTATTGTAAATTGGATACTGTGTAAACTGAAAGGTTGCTGCACATTTCAATGATACAATTAAAACTCAATATTATGACCGGCGAAGCGGGTGGGTACAGCTAGTAAATAAAATAAAGTATATAACAAATATTTTGAATTTAATTTTATCTTTACTGAACATTCAATCAAAATTGTTAGATTAAAGCTTGCAAAATTTGCATTTTTAACATTTTGCCGTATAATAAAATTGTTAAAGTTATTGCACAAATTGTTTATAAATTTACATAACTGTGGCCTCATTCATTATTAAGTAAACTATATAGTCTAAAAACAATTTTTTTAATATGTACAGTTTTATTTTAAATTTATTAGCCTAAGTACATGGTTTATTGGGGAAGAACATGGTAAGTCCATTGATCTTACATACTTTTCCCTGTTAATATGATGAGGTATTGTAAATAATCAGGAAATATTCAGAAAAAAACTCAAATTTATTTACATACTGATGGTGATTAAGTTATTGATGTGGTAAGTTTGTGTAAAACTCTTGAGCTTTTGGACTGCAAAACTTTTTGAGGTCCTGAAGATCCGAGTATTTTTCTTTGGAGATGGGCAAGATACCTGTTGAAAAGAATTATTTTTAGGCTTAAATGAGATGTTAAAAAAAACTTACGTAGTGGCTAAACGTCCATCAACCGTACGTCAATTAGATGTCCGTCAAGCGCGTCACGACAAATTATAGTAACCTAACCTAACCTAACCTCGCAGAGCGCTGTACGGATGCGTAGCCAATACGGAAAACTTAAGTATAGACGGTAAGTATAGGTAATCATCGGTATAGGGATAGGTAGTATAGGTATATTAAAATAAAACTAAGTAAGTTATAGAAGATAAGTATAGGTGTAAGTAAGTAGGTATAGGTATGGTAAATAGAAGGTAAGTATAGAATTAAACTAGACAGCTCGCTTAAAATCTTACCTTCATACAATAATTCAGGTAAGATGAAAGTTCCCTCTTGGAGTTTTCCCCCTTGGTAAGTCTCACAAGGAAGTTCTCTTGATTTTGCCGCATCTTCTTTTTCCTGTTTTCTTTCTTCTGTTTTTTTCTTGTTTCCCTCTTTTTTCTGACGAGGAGATTTGCCCTTGTTGTCTTTGGGTGGTAGTGGCAATACTGGTGCTTCAAGCCAATGGCCATTGTATGAGTCCCTATAAGATACAAGCACTGGATGTGTCTCTGTAACCTTTAATTCCCTTATTGGTCTTGTCGGAAATGAAAGCTTACTAGACTCATAACGCTGATTGAAGTGACTGGTCCATGACCTAACCATGTTTTGGTCCACTTCGATGACACTGAATGGACTTGGCTTTTCCCTTGATGTACGAAATACTTCGTACCAGTCTTCTGGCATTTCAGTCCGGGTTTTCTGATTTATTAATCCTATGTTCTTGGCACACTCTAAGTATGAGTGACCTCTAATAGGAAACACCATTTTGATTTCCTTTAATCGTTTTTGAGTGTGGACAAGATGGTGGCACATCCGAATGACAGATGTGTTCTTGTTTTGGCCTCCACAAGAATCACAAAACACTGTAAGTTCTTTAACAGAGGGGTCAAGAATATGGGTTACAAAATCATGCAGGAAGGATGACACATCGTCACTACCTTTCCTCGCATTAGTTTCTGGGTACATGTAAAAGTAACTCGAACTGTCAGATAAAACATGGATGTTAAAAATGTATATGGAAAGCTGACGCTTGTAATAAATATCATTTGTGGCAATATTTGGGCACTGAAAATTCTTGCTAAAATCCATGCTAATGGCTTCTTTGTAAATTGATTTCCTTGCTCCTTTCTTTGCTTCTCTTTTTCGATCATAGAAAACTTTTTGTTTTCTTAGGTGAACTTCATGATTAACATTAAGTGTTCGTAATTCGTCAATGCTTAGCCTCCGTTTCAGTAGTTTCTTTTATTTCAACTTCTAGGGCTGTTCGTCTTGCTTTACATGCGTCGCAGTAACTACATGTGTCTGATCTGGGATATCCGAAAGCTATATTGAAGTCTCTGTTAAATACTCTACGATAGCTCTCATATGAAACTTGATTGTCTGAATACATTTCTTTGAACTTATTATACATCTTTTTAATATCCAATTCTTCAGGAAGATACAGTTTTGATGTTTTTTTTAAGACTATAATGACTCGTTCTACCTTGAAATGAGTTAATATGTTCGCGGACCTTATCGATGGTGTTTTGGTTCAATTTGTGAGGTCGGTTCGTGTGAAGTCCACGATTATCCCTCGGTGTTGTAACACGAGATTTCAACTTTCCAAGTAGGTAATCTAACTTTCCACGAAAAATGCCATGAAGCGACATGAAAGCTTCCTTGCACACTTGTATTTCTGAAACTGACTCATTTTCCTTAATTCGTATCCGAAAAAAGTGTGACACACCTCGAAAAGAGGCTTCAGTTTCTGCTAGCCTAGGCCTACGGCGTTGAACTGGTGTACTAGATATTAAGCCACTCAAATACATGTTGATTTCATCATGGGATTTCATTTTATTCATGTTGCTAATGATTTCTTGTTTATTTTCATCGTCTATTTTTGTAAAACAACGGCTTTTACACTTACATGGATCTCCAGTTTCATGTGATTGCAACCTTAAAAGTTTCGTTGCATCTTTCATTCTTCCATATTTTGGCCTCTTCTTTGGAATTTTAGTCGTTCTTTCACCTTCACAATCACTATCACTCACTTCCATGGTGCAAAAATCACTAAAATTTAAAACAGTAAGCACTAATAACACTCTAACCTCACAACAACTTTAGCTGCACGCTTGTTTTGTACTGTAAACAACATAAGGTTAGCCAACACAACAAAGACACCAGCACTGTAGGTAACAAAATAAAATGGACTTGTCAGGTTGTTCCCGTGATTTTGCTGGACTCATAAGATTTTCCCCCTGTATGCTATTATTTCAAATAGCTGTAGAATGTGACTTAACATTTTGTTCCCCTTTAGTGTGATACCAAAATATTACGCTGTTTGAGATCTACAAAATGATATAAAAAACTTGATTTAACCAAAAATGTAACTTATCAGGTTTTTCCCCTGTGGTCTTCAAATGTTATAACTAAAAAAAATATTAAATTTAGGGACATACCATTTTTACTAAAATATTTTAAATTGTAATCCACAACTTTACTGATAGTTAAACTAAAATCGTTGAGACGTTACGATACTTACGATTACAATACTTTTGCTATGCTAAGCATATGGGAAAAAGTAAAATGAATGTCTAAAAATTATAAAAACAGTTTTAATGGTAAAATGTTTCTGGATTGCGTAAAAAAGTTATCTTATAACGTGTTGAGCACACACTGTACTAATGTGTGACCATCCATCACCCTCAAAGGTCCGTAGCAGGCGACTTGACGGTTCCTAGTATAACGTCGTGTTGAGCACACACTGTACTAAAGTGTGACCAAACACCATCGCCATCCATCACCCTCAAAGGTCCGTAGCAGGCGACTTGACGGTTCCAAGTATAACGTCGTGTTGAGCACACACTGTACTAAAGTGTGACCAAACACCATCGCCATCCATCACCCTCAAAAGTCCGTAGCAGGCGACTTGACGGTTCCAAGTATAACGTCGTGTTGAGCACACACTGTACTAAAGTGTGACCAAACACCATCGCCATCCATCACCCTCAAAGGTCGGTAGCAGGCGACTTGACGGTTCCAAGTATAACGTCGTATTGAGCACACACTGTACTAAAGTGTGACCAAACACCATCGCCATCCATCACCCTCAAAGGTCGGTAGCAGGCGACTTGACGGTTCCAAGTATAACGTCGTATTGAGCACACACTGTACTAAAGTGTGACCAAATACCATCGCCATCCATCACCCTCAAAGGTCCGTAGCAGGCGACTTGACGGTTCAAAGTATAACGTCGTGTTGAGCACACACTGTACTAAAGTGTGACCAAACACCATCGCCATCCATCACCCTCAAAGGTCCGTAGCAGGCGACTTGACGGTTCCAAGTATAACGTCGTGTTGAGCACACATTGTACTAAAGTGTGACCAAACACCATCGCCATCCATCACCCTCAAAGGTCCGTAGCAGGCGACTTGACGGTTCCAAGTAATACGTCGTGTTGAGCAAAAACTGTACTAAAGTGTGACCAAACACCATCGCCATCCATCACCCTCAAAGGTCCGTAGCAGGCCACTTGACGGTTCAAAGTATAACGTCGTGTTGAGCACACACTGTACTCAAGTGTGACCAAACACCATCGCCATCCATCACCCTCAAAGGTCCGTAGCAGGTGACTTGACGGTTCCAAGTATAACGTCGTGTTGAGCACACACTGTACTAAAGTGTGACCAAACACCATCGCCATCCGTCACCTCAATGGTCCGTAGCAGGCCACTTAACGGTTCCAAGTATAACGTCGTGTAGAGCACACACTGTACTAAAGTGTGACCAAACACCATCGCCATCCATCACCCTCAAAGGTCTGCAGCAGGCGACTTGATGGTTCCAAGTATAACGTCATGTTGAGCACACACTGTACTAAAGTGTGACCAAACACCATCGCCATCCATCACCCTCAAAGGTCCGTAGCAGGCGACTTGACGGTTCCAAGTATAACGTCGTGTTGAGCACACACTGTACTAAAGTGTGACCAAACACCATCGCCATCCATCACCCTTAAAGGTCCGTAGCAGGCGACTTGACGGTTCCAAGTATAACGTCGTGTTGAGCACACACTGTACTAAAGTGTGACCAAACACCATCGCCATCCATCACCCTCAAAGGTCCGTAGCAGGCGACTTGACGGTTCCAAGTATAACGTCGTGTTGAGCACACACTGTACTAAAGTGTGACCAAACACCATCGCCATCCATCACCCTCAAAGGTCCATAGCAGGCCACTTAACGGTTCCAAGTATAACGTCGTGTTGAGCACACACTGTACTAAAGTGTGACCAAACACCATCGCCATCCATCACCCTCAAAGGTCCGTAGCAGGCGACTTGACGGTTCCAAGTATAACGTCGTGTTGAGCACACACTGTACTAAAGTGTGACCAAACACCATCGCCATCCATCACCCTCAAAGGTCTGTAGCAGGCGACTTGACGGTTCCAAGTATAACGTCGTGTTGAGCACACACTGTACTAAAGTGTGACCAAACACCATCGCCATCCATCACCCTCAAAGGTCCAGTAGCAGGCAACTTGACGGTTCCAAGTATAACGTCGTGTTGAGCACACACTGTACTAAAGTGTGACCAAACACCATCGCCATCCATCACCCTCAAAGGTCCGTAGCAGGTGACTTGACGGTTCCAAGCATAACGTCATGTTGAGCACACACTGTACTAAAGTGTGACCAAACACCATCGCCATCCATCACCCTCAAAGGTCTGTAGCAGGCGACTTGACGGTTCAAAGTATAACGTCGTGTTGAGCACACACTGTACTAAAGTGTGACCAAACACCATCGCCATCCATCACCCTCAAAGGTCTGTAGCAGGCCACTTGACGGTTCCAAGTATAACGTCGTGTAGAGCACACACTGTACTAAAGTGTGACCAAACACCATCGCCATCCATCACCCTCAAAGGTCTGTAGCAGGCCACTTGACGGTTCCAAGTATAACGTCGTGTAGAGCACACACTGTACTAAAGTGTGACCAAACACCATCGCCATCCATCACCCTCAAAGGTCCGTAGCAGGCGACTTGACGGTTCCAAGTAAAACGTCGTGTTGAGCACACACTGTACTAAAGTGTGACCAAACACAATCGCCATCCATCACCCTCAAAGGTCCGTAGCAGGCGACTTGACGGTTCCAAGTATAACGTCGTGTTGAGCACACACTGTACTAAAGTGTGACCAAACACCATCGCCATCCGTCACCCTCAAAGGTTCGTAGCAGGCGACTTGACGGTACCAAGTATAACGTCGTGTTGAGCACACACTGTACTAAAGTGTGACCAAACACCATCGCCATCCGTCACCTTCAAAGGTCCGTAGCAGGCCACTTGACGGTTCCAAGTATAACGTCGTGTTGAGCACACACTGTACTAAAGTGTGACCAAACACCATCGCCATCCATCACCCTCAAAGGTCTGTAGCAGGCCACTTGACGGTTCCAAGTATAACGTCGTGTTGAGCACACACTGTACTAAAGTGTGACCAAACACCATCGTCATCCATCACCCTCAAACGTCCGTAGCAGGCAACTTAGCGGTTCTAAGGAAGAGTACATATAAACGTTTGGGATAAGGATGAAGAAACAGCTGACTGAATAATGGAAGACTTAGTAACTAAAATAAAATAACTTAGTTTTGATATGGACTTTCGTTCATTTACTTTACATGATGGTTTTGATTGGTTATAAGAGAGTTATAATATCAACAAAGGGGTTTTGGATGATTATTGAAGATTATATAATTTATGTGTATTGTTAACCTCTTTTTTAACGAACCCAACAAAATAACAAACCTCGTTGAACAGATATTAGTTTTACAATTTATTCTTTAACAATTAATTTTTTAAATTATTTAATAATGTGTACTGTTTATTTACTTATAAATAGCTCAAAAGTTAGTTTAAATAATAATTAATTAATTGTGTTTGTTACATAATCATACAAAAAAATTGAGGGAATCTATATTATTGATAATGTCTATAATATTTTACGTACTATTCAAAATAGAAATATATTATGATTTGAATCTTGATGTGATATTTCAAAATAAAAATAAACACAATCAAATGTTGTTGTACGTTATTAAATTATTGAAAGTGTAGATTTTTTTATTTTTATTTTAATCTTACTTTAAATTTATCATTGACATATTTTATCGGCATTCTTCAAATGAGAAAATAATTCCGTTTGGATAAAATTCGTTAAAAAAACGGGAAAGGAACAAACCTTGAATATTACTTTGGAGAGTTCCTCAATAAATGTCAGACAAGGTAAGCCATGTTGAAGAGGGATTCTGACGAATGGCTACTCCACGACCTTGGTGGAATTTTAATCGTGGCATTGGTCTTTATTTAGGTCAAGTTCTCAACTCCAACAATCACTAATAAATGCTTATTGAGAAATTTTTATTTTTCGTTTAGATTTTGTGGGTTTCCTTTCGAAAAACTATTTTTTCAGGTTGTATAATATAAAATGATCTGCAATGTTATTTTCATAATCTTATAGTCATGAATATACTGATTATTACAACAAATATCCTATTACTTTTCAAGTCATCATGTCGTCACTGTTGGTGCAGTGTTGTAATCCACCTACTTGGGGACAAAGTGTTGTTGAGATTGTAGGCGGTAGGGTCTATGCTTGGTCCTCTTAATACCGACACGGCGTCCGCTCAACGGTTGCTATCGCCGTGGACACTGTAAGAGAAGTCTGGGGTGTCCATGTTGGATGGTAGTTAAGGTTTATATGTTGTGCAGGGGAGAGAACTGAGTGTCAGACTTGTCAGTTAGCTGAAAATCAGACCACTACTAAGTGGTTCGGATTCCAAGTAAAGCTGTCCTATTGTTGCTTTTCTGTTCATTTTTTATAATCCAACGTTTCCAGCATTTAGTGCCAGTTTCAAGCATATACCTATTCATCGATGAAGCATATTCGTTTCTCTTTTAAAACGTTATAATTTTACAGCTTGTTTATAGTTTGATAAAATATAAACATTATTTCTGATTATTTATTCTTCTGGAAACATATACGATAGGAATATGAGTGCATAAAATATTAGACTTATGCTGTAATTTCTTAATAATTTATTTTGGGTAAATATTCGTTGATTTATTAATTTCAAATTCTTTCAAAGTATTTAAACGTTTTATTTTTCTGCAGTGATGTAACAGTTATAATTTGTTTTTGAATGTAATTAATTTGAATGATTGATTGACGAGGTAAATGTAATTATATGTTATGTAAATCCTTGGATATCCATACATAATTATACCAACTGTAAATATCACACTTGAGTCGAATGTTTATTAAAATCTGCATTGCATATTTCAAGATTTGTTTTTATTTTTTACCTAGATCGGCACTATTTAAATTAAATAGGTGAAAATAGACTAGCTGTGTTTATACAAAATTATAACTGAAACACTAACTATGTTGGCCTATATTATTACATATATATTTTATTAATACAAGTATGGAAGTCTTGTATTATTATATTTTATAGTATATATATATATTATTTATATAATATAAAAATATTATGTAAATAAATAATATAATAAATAGATAGTATTTTATTTATTATATTTTGTAAACAAATGTTTTAAAATTAGAATTTTGTGTTGATGTCTGACGATGCCTACATTGTAGGCGAAAAGCCTCACATAATAAAGCATTTTATTGGAATATTTTAGAATTTCTTTAATTATGAAGTATGGAAGTATTACTTAAGATATTTCAACAATTTGTTGTTGATATACGTCTTTGAAGATGTAAGGATACAACATAAAATAATAAAAACAGTTTTATTGCTACACACTGAGGGTGATAAAAACATAATGATTATTGGTATGTGCATGGGTAAGATGGTTATTTTGATATGAATCTGTCAGAGCAATTCTGTCTTATTTTATGTTTTTTTTTTTTTTTTTAGTTTATATTGTTCACAATAACATTTTTATAAATGTTATTATGTGATAACAATCAGTAGAACTAATGATTGATAGTGCTGCAGAAACCACCACTGAACAATGTGCTGTTGCAAGAAAGAGTGTTATGTTTGTTAAGTGGAACTAGTCGTCATGAATTGTAACATGTCTAGAAATTTGTTCTTGTTATTGTACAACTTACTGTGGAATAAAGATAAATATTATTCTAAGTAGGAATAATAAAAGTATCAAGAACTTGAAAATAACAATAAGGCATAACAGATTGTATCAAAACAAGGCAAGTTTGTACCTGGTTAACGACCTGACCAGTTAGGGATGGAAAATATTTATCGATATATCGAATTATTGATATATCGTAAATCAATATCGATATAACGAAAATATCGAAAGAAAAGTATCAATATATTGGTTACCTGATACATCGAATTGTAAGTTATTTATCTATTTAAAATTATGCACTAACTCTTATGTCACGATAAAAAATACATTCATGTTTTGCTGTCACTATTTAAAATAGCTTACTGAATGTAAAAATGAATTATGTTTATCTACACGAAACAAGTTGTGGTCTGTGGGTTTGAATGAAAAAGATTTAAAATAATAATATGATACCTTTAATTATTATGTTAATTATAAAAGAATAATGTAAAAAATTCTTAATTTTGTTTTCACACTTAAAAATTCCACTAGGCTTTTTATAAACACTATACAAAAAATAAAAATCTACTAAACTACATTTTAGTGCGTTAACCTCGCATAAAATACTAAATAAAATTACTTCATTATTTAAATTCATGTTTTTTACTCATAAGAGGAAATTTAAATGTGTTTTTTTTCGAATCGTGAAGATTTTTAGGAGAGACAATAACGTCATTATTTAGTTATATGATATATCGGACCAAAATATCGATATTGCGAATATTATCAAAAGAAAAAGTCGATTCTAATATATCGGTATATCGATACATATTTATAGATATTTCCGATACAGCGTCTATCCCTATGACCAGGTTGTAGGCGATCCTATAAGTTTACTATCTCAACTATATTGGAACACTACTGTCAATCAGTTACTCAGTTTGTCTGGACTAATTTGTTGGTACTATATTTATGTATTGTTTTTTATGTTACGCAAACGATGGCCTAATTTTTGTCTCGAAATTTAAACTAACTCCGAACTGGAGATCGAAAGTTTATCTGGCGTTGACTAAGGCTACGGCCACACTTGGCGACCTGGTCGCCGCGACCTGGTCGCCGCGACCTGGTTGCCGCGACCTGGTCGTCGCGACAAAAGAAAATATGGGTAGCGTTAAATTAAATGAAGATGGCCACACCAAGCGACCTGCGACCCGCGACCGCCAGCGACAGCAAAACGGACGCGTCCGAGAGCGTTTTCTGATCGCGGCGACAGATACGCTCCCCATGTTATCATACGGTACCGGCCACACTTGGCGACAAGTCACTACATGTCGCTCCTTCACACACCCAGTTTCTGCTCTGTTTATATTCTCCAGTTTTGTTTCGACAGTGGTCCTGCGCAGTTGGAAAATATGGCATTTGAAACAGATATATTTATAAATTAAATTAGCGTGCGTAGACCTCTATGGGATGTAGCCCTAAAGGAATACAGCAACAGGGATGTGAAATCTAAGTTATGGGTTGAAGTGGCTGCGGTAGTTGTCGAGAACTGGGAACAACTATCCAATGAAGAAAAAAATAAACAAGATAAGATTAAATTTGATGACTATACGGCTATATTTATCTATTTATAAGTTCATTTGTATTTGATTCATATCAATGCTTACTCTAAGTCTAAAGGTAATAAAGAAAATTATAATTGATTGATTCACATTTGACTAATATCTAATTGGTCGGTAGCGTAGTTGGTTCAATCCCAGCTTCATGTGCTAATGGTTTTCAGTTCGATCCCAATCAGAGTCAATACATTTTGAGAAGGATCAGCTGATAACCTTGGGTTATTAATTAATGACACTTTCTAAGGAATAGTCGGCCTTAGTTTGTAACAATGACTACATTCGCTCATCTACACTCATCACACTCATTCGAAATCCATATTCGCCCATATCTTGACGATCGGCGTCTTATGAATAAATAAAATAAATAAATAAATGGTATTGAAACTTAAAATATAATTAGGGCATATGTAATTAACATAAACCTTTAATTGTTTCCACCACAAAATTCTATTCAATACATGAACACTAGTTAAACAAACAAACAGCATAAACTAAATTTTGAATAAACATTAATTACAATTTAATAAACGCAATATAATTTCTTAAACATCTATTTTCTCACATACTGTTATTTTTCTTTTAAATCATGTTGAACTGCCATGATAAACATCCTGCTGGAGATGTAAAATAATCCGCAAAGGTATCTCAGGTTGTTTTTTAAATAGAACATGATCCACCGTTACCAATGACCGCAATGTCTTCCAAAGGACAAGAGTATCTTCAAACTGGTAACCATCTCTAACCTAAACAAAATTATGTAAAACACAGGCAGCTAGTACAATTTTTTCCACATATAGTGGATCCAAAGCAATAGGAGTATGGAACACTCTCCACTTGTTTGCAAGTATACCAAAGGCACATTCAACATTGCGATGACCCCTCGATAGCGTATAATTGAACATTCTTTTTTTTACGTTAAGATTTTTTCTAGCATAGGGTCTTAGGACATGTTTGCTCATGGAAAAAGCTTCATCAGCAATAATAACATACGGTAGGGAAACTGAATTCTCCAAATTAGGCAATGGTTTGTTGTGTTATTCTCTATAACACTAAACATGGAACTGACCATGTTTCAAACGAACTGCATTCAGGGGATGAACTCTAAATCTGCGTTTCCTCTTCTTTTTTGGGTACGATCGCACGGCAATAACTAGCAACAGGTCCTCCTCACTCATTGGAGCCTGACAACTGAATCTTGTCGTTGGTCGTCCGTATGGCACCTCCCGCGACCAGGTCGCGAATAAAAATAGTCGCGACGACCAGGTCGCCAAGTGTGGCCGTAGCGTAAAGGGGAAAAGTACACGACAAAATAATGAATGAGTTATTATATTAAGGTGGTGCAATCGGTTTTCGGTGAGTTAATTATTTCCCAATTTTATAATCCAAATTAGTTAATGTAATCCTACCTTGCTTGAGACAGGAAGAATAAAAAAAAAAAAATATTTTTAACCACTACATTATAACTTGTGTTCTTATAAATGGGTGAATTTAGCTGATTTTAAATCAACTAGAAGAAAAACAGTTCAAAGTATAAATTAAATTTTTTATACCTACGTTTCTTGCGTGTTATGTGTGAAGAGATTAAGATGTTTTTCATTTTTAATAAAATTAAAAAATATTTATAATTTTAAAGGTTGTACTCGCCTTAATTTACATTGCAATGTTGATAACGTGCCTGATAATCATTTATGTTTTTCATAAAAAAACTAAAAAATATTTATAATTTTAAAGATAAAAAAGTAAAATTAATTTTCACCTTTAATATTATAAATATTTTAAAATTATTTTTAAAGGTTCTCATCCCTCTGTATATCTCTCCTCATCCTTATGTCTTTCCCGCTATGTTTAAAATTCAAATATTTAAATGTGGATTCAAAATGTTTAAAATTATAAAAAATTTTCTATTTCATTAAAAATGAAAAACATCTTAATCCCTTTACACATAAAGTGTAAGAAACGTAGTTATACATTAAATTAAATTTGTACACTGAACGTTTTGTTTTCTACTTGATTTAAAGTCAGCTAAATTCACAATTTCATAAAGCCACAAGTTCTAATGTAGTAGTTCAAAAAATAATTTTTTATTTGTCCTGGCTCAATGGAAGTTATATTAACTGATTTTGATTATAAATTGGGAAAGAGTTAGCTCACCTAAAACCGATAATACCACCTTAAGTATATTACAACTCTTCATAAAAAATAAAAGTGCTAGTATTTGGCAACAATTCAATCGAAACACAAATAATACGAACACTAAGCAATACGTGATATCTAGTACAAGCACCCCCTTTTTGATTGAAATGAAGGATAGGCTCATAAATAAATTAATTTAAATCACCAGTTTTTTTTAAAAACAGCACAGCTTTAAAAGCGAGAAATTTAGCTCCTCCTTAATTTAGTGTTATACTTTTTAATAATGTGTTTAAAATTTTCCTTTTACTAGAAACTAAAATGTGACAAAGTTCTGGTCCTTCTCTTGCCCCTATCGTGAACTCACAAAGATTACTGCAGTTAGTGTACACTTTAAAACAAAACTACGATAGTATGTATATTTGTGTGATTACATTATTTATATTCGTCAGTGTGTAATAATCGTTAGTGTGGTAATATTGTATAGCTATAATAATACTATTTATTCTTTATTTTTCAGGTCAGTATACTTTACAAGTCAAAGAATTTACTAAACGTATTAACCAGGTAAGTTTTTTTATGTGTGAGATTAATTTTAAACCTAATGTTTGTTTATCGGGTAATAACTCAAATGGATATAATTGCTTTTTGTGTTTGTATAAATAACACATTTGGTTCTCTATTCTACGCTTATGTTCT